>JACJUY010001356.1:137892-149352 GCA_014220935.1 Platorchestia sp. MABIK | reverse complement strand
TATAGGGCTGTGTGGTGTGTTGTGAACCAGTCCTGTATAGGGCTGTGTGGTGTGTTGTGTACCAGTCCTGTATAGAGCTGTGTATGCTGTGTACCAGTCCTGTATAGGGCTGTGTATGCTGTGTACCAGTCCTGTATAGAGCTCTGTATGCTGTGTACCAGTCTTGTATAGAGCTGTGTATGCTGTGTACCAGTCTTGTATAGAGCTGTGTATGCTGTGTACCAGTCCTGTATAGGGCTGTGTATGCTGTGTACCAGCCTTGTATAGAGCTGTGTATGCTGTGTACCAGTCCTGTATAGAGCTGTGTATGCTGTGTACCAGTCTTGTTTAGAGCTGTGTATGCTGTGTACCAGTCCTGTAAAGGGCTGTGTGTGTGCTGTTTACTCACTCAGTAAGGGCTTTGACCCCAGGTGTTTACTGAGGCTGTAGCAGCTCTCGCTGAGGCAGTAAAGGTCAAGATCTCAAGAAAAAATATCTGGATTTGTCCAGATTTTCTCCCGCAAACATTCTAATGTCGTCATGCTTTTTTTTAACTAAGTTTTTAAACTATTTTTTCCAGTCTCTAAGCTCATAAATTTCTCATTTTAGCTTACTTTTTTAGTAAATTTAGTCCAACTCTTCTTCATTACATGGTCTGTCTAACGGAGCTCCTGAGAAGTTATACGTATTTTTTATGGGTCATAAAATGTGATATTTGTTTCCAAAGTCTAACTCGTAGCGCAGTTTTACTTGTCGAGTTTATTAAATCTTTTTATGTTCAGTTTCTCCGCATTAAATCTTGGTTAGATCTCACTGAGCGTCATATTTCAGTTTTAAAGCTTTTTTACTCTCACTCAGGTAAATTTTTCCATTTTTAAGTTCAGTTTAATTTATTAAGGTGAATCTCTCCATTTTAAAGACATACTTGAACCTCACAGAGAGTAATGTGTTAGTTATTATGAATTCTACCGACTCATTTACCAAGACACCGCTGCCTAATATACCAAATGATGACGTAACATCTCCATTATCAGCATTGATTCTTCCGTTACATTTTCAATTTCCCTAATTTGCTAAATTACATTTTCCTCTTCCCTAATTGGTTAAATGAATAAATAGCGTTGTATCTTCATTTTTAGCTTCAATTCTTCCGTCCCCTTTGCCAAGGCACCACAATCTCACATAAGAAATGCATGACGTAGTATCTCCATTATCAAGATTGATTTCCCGGTACATTTTCAATTTCCCTAATTTGCAAAATGAACAACGTAATTTCTCAATTTTTGGCAATAATTCTTTCGTTCTTCTCATCAATATACCGCAACCTAATACATCTAATAATGGCTTGAAATCCCGTGTATTTTGATTTTCCTAATTTGATAAATTATATTTTCCTTTTCCCTTGTTCTCCCATTACATTTACCCTTACCCCAATCGGCTGAACGAATAACTAACGTAATATCTCCGTTTTTAGCAATAATTCTTCTATCCATTTTCCAAGGCACCGCGACCTAATATACCAAATAGTGATGTAATGTCCCATTATCAGCACTGATTCGCCCAAAACGTTTCCCCCTTCCATAATTGGATAAATGAATAAATGTCGTAATATCTCCCTTTTTAGCATTAATTCTTCCGTTCCTTCTATCAAAACACTGCACCCTAGTATACCAAATGGCAAAATATTTCCATTGCCTATATTAATTCTCGCAATATATTTTCCCCTTCTCTAATTTGCTAAATGAACAACGTATTGTCTCCCTTTTTAGCACTAATTAATCGGTCTCCTTTACTAAAGCACCGTAATCTAATAAATCAAATGCACGACCAGTTCCTAGGGAGCACCGGCGTGGAGCAGCCGAAAGGCTTCGACGTCGTCAAGCAGGCGATCCAAAAGCTGAACTTCAGCCAGCAGCTCCGCAAGGCCGAAGGCGTCCGCATCCCAAAGGTGGAGCTCACCATCTCCGTCGACGGGGTGGCCATCCACGAGCCCAAAACTAAGGTAACTACAAGGAGTTATAATTTACAAGTCAAAAAATAAGGTAAATAATTGATCTAGTCGTCATCCGCAAACCGAAAACTAAGGTAAGTTTATAGAGTGGCCATCTACGAGTCGAAAACAACGGTAAATTTATGGAGTGGCTATCCACGAGCCGAAAACTAAGGTAACTTGATAAAGGGGCCATCCGCGAGCCGAAAACTAAAGTAGCTTGATGAGGTGGTCACCAGCGAGCCAAAAACAAGGTGAATTGATGCGATCGTCATTTACGAGCCGAAAACTAGGGTAACTAGATGAAGTGGGCATCCGCGAGCTGAAATTTAAGGTAACTTGATGGGGTGGATACCCACGAGCTTAAAACTGCGGTAACTATCCATTATCTCCGTCTATTGCACCACCTAGTTGATTACTGCATTTCATTTTTCTTATTCTGAATCCAGTCACGCTAAAACATCTTCATTCTCGGTGATCGATTTTAATTTGATACTTCTTTTGATCTTTTGACGTAAAATCTTCAGTGCATTCCATTTCCTGTTTTGAATTAAAACCCGTTTCCACAACACCCAAAGACACAATTCATGGCTCGAGCTCAATTTTTGATCTGGACGTCGTATCTAATATAAAAAAAGGAGTCAAAACTTAGAGTCGAGTTTGTAAATCAAAATTACATAGAATTGAGTTGTAAATCATAATTACTTAGAGTCGAGTTTGTATATCATAATTACTTAGAGTCGAGTTTGTATTTCATAATTACTTAGAGTCGAATTTGTATATCATAATTACTTAAAATCGAGTTTGTATATCATAATTACTTAGAGTCGAGTTTGTATATCATAATTACTTAGAGTCGAATTTGTATATCATAATTACTTAAAATCGAGTTTGTATATCATAATTACTTAGAGTCGAGTTTGTATATCATAATTACTTAGAGTCGAGTTTGTATGTCATAATTACTTAAGAGACGAGTAAGTGAGTAAGTCAATAGCACTTTTTTACACAGCTTTGCGGCTGGGAGACAAAAAAAATAGTCTCCGTTGCCAATGAACGGTGATCTCATAAAAGAAGAAAAATAGCACGTGAGAAATTGGTATTACGACTGACCGCCAGTGTCCATTTGAGTCAAAAGGTCATTGTGAGTTACATAAAAGATGTGGGTCTGAAATTATACGACTCACCCACATGAGTCAGTCGCATGCGACTGACGAACATGAATTTCATTCACTAAATTGACGCACATGAATTGCACGTACACCATCAACCCACTTGAAATTCATGTACCCGCCTGACACAAGTGAATGTTAACTGCAGACACGCGTGGATTTTATGCGTTAACCAACCCAACGTACGTGAAATACGCGTACACGACTCGCCCACGTGAAATTCCCGTACACGACTCGCCCGCTTGAAATTCCAGTACACGACTTACGAGCGTGAAATTCACGTTCACGATTGGCCTTCGTGAAATTCCCGCACACAACTCGCCCACTTGAAATTCCAGTACACGATTCGCCCACGTGGAATTCCCGTACACGACTCGCCCACGTGAAATTCACGTACACGATTGGCCTTCGTGAAATCCCCTTCCCCGTTTGCCCACGTGAAATTCCCGTACACAAACAACGCACGATAAACGCACGTACACGAGTAAATGGACACTCATATGATTGCCGTGACCCACAGCGTGAGATATAAACAATCCTCATTCTCAGATCATTATCAGCAATCCTGCTCGCCGCAATCACAACGAAAGCAACACGTATTGCCTCATGAAGTCAACCTCGTATTTACTGAGACGCCTGTGTGAACTCAACGCTCGTCTCTAATTTACGGAGTTGCGTACATAAATTCAATTTTTATTCTATTTACTCAATCGCTTGCATGAATTTAATTTTATTCTATTTACTGAATCGCCTTCATGAATTCAATTTAAATCAAATATCTATACGTCCGCTGTTTAAATTCAACATTCGTGTTATATTTGCTAAGTCTAAGTTTTAATTCAACACTCGTATTTACTGAGTCGCCTGTCTGACCAACACAACACTCCATGTGTTGCAAATGCTGGCTAAATATTCTCCAACTTCTGGAATTTGTCTTTGGCTGATCTCGTGTGAAAGATTCTTGTCTATTACCACCGTGTATTTTATTGCTGCTCAACTCAATGAAAAAATTGGGTGCAAAATTTTCGGAGGTACCATTTTGCGACCTTCTAAAAAGTGTATGAATTTGAATTTTTAAAAATATTTGATTTGGGTCGGGTAAATGGTTTTCTAAACCATTTATCACGATTAGTAATTCGACTTCGAGATGCAAATTTCTAAACAGATCATTCAAAGTGAGACGTACGTGATACACAAAACAATGTTACTTTCAAAAGATGAAAGGTCAAACCTACAACTTTCTTTGAAAAACTTATGGCTTCCAAAAAGCAGCAAAAAATGAAGTGTCCGAGGATTCGATGAACTTTCAACAACAGGTCCTGTTTGGTAAATAACATTAGTTCCAATGATAACGTGATCCGAAATTCATTGAAAATTAGTTGACATCGATGCAGTAACTTTCTAAAAAATTAAATATTTTAAAATTAAGGAAAGCTCCTAGCAACACGAGCAGTTTCAAAAAATAACTATTCATTCAAAATGTTAACATTCTTTTCACTACTGTAATTTTCAATAAAAAATGCTGCATGCTGAATTTCAACATTTATTTCAATGATACATTTTTCGTGGAGAAGTCATTTATTTATTCATTCAAAATTAAAAAAATTCGCTTCAATGATGCAGTTTGCAAGTCACGCGAAATGTTAACCTTGGAATTAATAACAAAGANAGTCAACTTAGTTACACGGAGCACGGAGATTAACTTAATTCAACTACAAGAACTTAGGCTGTCAGTTTTACTGCTACGGTGGCCTAATTGTTGAAAATTTCTGCCTTTAGTTTGAACAAGCGTAGCAAAACTGCTGCCTATCATTGCCACTGCCCATCCTTGCCACTTCCTGTTGTTGCCACTGCCTATCATTAGCATTGCTTATCATTACCTCTGCCTGCCATTGACGTTGTTTATCATTGTCACTGCCGATAATTAATACTTCCCATCTTTGCCACTGCCTATCTTTGCCACTGCCTATCTTTGCCACTGCCTATCATTCCCACTGGCTCTCATTGCCACTGCCCATCATTGCCTCTGCCTATCATTGCCACTGCCTATCATTGAAACTGCCTATCATTGCCGCTGCCTATCATTGCCACTGCCTATCATTGCCGCTGCCTATTAATGCCACTGCCTATCATTGCCACTGCCTATCATTGCCGCTGCCTATTGTTGCCACCTCCGCCCCACTTCCTGCCTCAGTTTAGTGTCACAGTAAGCAAATGGACCGGAACGGCTACATCTGGTGCCGCTGACCGTGACTTTTTGCAGTTTTCGGCATGTGGAGGCCCACAAACTTGGGTGGACAATTGACAATGAGTTGAAAAAACGTAGTTGGGTGCAAGTATGTCACGCGAGGCTTTTAAATGACCTGGAACTATCACACCGCCCAACATTGAGAATGAAAATACGTGTTTTTAAAACCGCACTACTGATTTGGTTTTGAATTCAGGGGAAGTCAGGCACAATTTCACCCTAAATTAAAGCAGTATCAACTTTGACAGCGAAATTAAATAAATTACTGCAGATTGAGTGATAAACTTTGGGCAATGACTAGATATAAAAGTTATTCATGACCAATACTCAACGCAAAATTTTCATCAGAGAAATGAAATTTATGATTTGATGTTCAACTGATGATTTAAAATGATGTTATAAAACTCACAATAAGGTAGTTTTTATTCATGTTGAAGTAGAGGCTTTCATTACCCTGCGTTCTTTAGGAACTTATTCGAGGAAAGTTGTTAGATTGTTTTTTTTTTCTGGCCAAAAATCGGAAATAAAGCTATTTTCCACGCAAAATTTCGCCATAGAAATGACAAATTCGGAAATTTTTGACGTAAAATGTATATTTGAAATTTTGGACATACAACTTTCAAATTTGAAAATTTTGGTCAAAAATATGTCAAATTTGAAAATTTTAGCTATGAAAATGCAAAATTCGAATATTTTGCTCACAAGAAAAATTTGGCCTCCCTGGTTTCGGTTGACTTCCACATGTGAACTTTTTACTGTGGGAAAAATCTAAAATCACACATCGACCAGTATCTCGCGGAACTCATCCCTCGTCTTCAAAGAAAAATCTTTAATGCAAGCAATCACTTAGAAAACACATATAACATGCGAAAAACACTCTTAAAATCCGAAAAATACTCTTAGAATGCAAAAAACACCCTTAAAATGCGAAAAATACTTTTAGAATGCAAAAAACTCTTTGAAGGCGACCTCTTTTTTGAACGATAGTTATTAATGAGCGATGTTTTTGTTATTTGGAGCAGGATTAAATTTTTCTCGGTATCTTTATCACTGTTCTCATCTTCTTTGATCCTCAAGCTCATCCTTGCATCCCTGCACCGTTAATAACAATGGTACGTTCCTCTGCAGGTACCATTAGTACCAGTATTGTGAACGATGTTTCTTGAAAAATAAAAGGGAAGAAAATGGTTATAAAATTAGTCTTTTTAGTGCTTTCTTCATTTATAAATTTTTATTGATTTTGCTATCTAAGCAAAGCGAACATCTATATAGAAGATGATACCTTTTTAGGTATAAGAAGTTGTATCAATCATACGTCTGCTAGCATCATGGATCTCTGTATTACGTATTAAGATCAGTAATTCATGTGTTGGCATCATTAATACCTGTTTTGTGCACGTGATCAATAACACGCACATATGTTGACATAAGTTATACCTGTGTTACACATGTCTCGAAATCAACAATCCATTAATAAGAAACAACGATACCTGTGTTACACATGTCTCGATATCAACAATCCATTAATAAGCAACAACGATACCTGTGTTACACATGTCTCGATATCAACAATCCATTAATAAGCAACAACGATACCTGTGTTACACATACTTTTAATAACACTAATACATGTGTTAGCATCAGTGATACCCAAGTTATACCAGAATTAGCATCAGTGATACACAAGTTATACCAGAATTAGCATCAGTGATACCCGAGTTATACCAGAATTAGCATCAGTGATACACAAGTTATACCAGAATTAGCATCAGTGATACACAAGTTATACCAGAATTAGCTTCACTGAAACCAGCATTAGTGATGCTTCATCAGTGAAACCAACTATATTTATATTAGTTATCAGTCATTTCATTTCTCATTTTATGTAGAATTTGATGCGTTTAGAAAGCAAAAAATAACGTCATGGATTATTTCCACAACGACTGTAAATACGGGGAGCTAAATTTTACATTTGTATTTAAAACTAGCATTAGAATCAGTGACACATGTCCATCAACACTCAACCTAATACAGTTCCATGTAAGCAAATCCTCTAGCACAAGTTACAATAAACCCTGGGTAATATTTGAAATAAAAGCTCGGTTTGTGGTGCGCAGCGCAACCTGCACCAGTACCCTCTGCACCGCATCAGCTACTGCGCTGACGACAAGGCCGAGAAAAGGTTCTTCAGTTTCATCGCTAAAGAAGCCGACACAGATGACCACACTTGCTTCGTTTTCGTCAGCGACAAACTCGTGAGAAATTCCTAGTGAAAATGTGTTATGGCATTTGTATGGTGCGAGGTTTTTTGCGAAAATGCGTTATTTTTGTATGGTGAGATGTTTTTATGAAAGTACATAATTTTTCTTAAATTGTGGGGAAAAAATTAGGTATAGTGTAGCTGTTTTTGGAATGTGTTCTATGAGGAGTTGAGTGTTTTCTCCGGAAGTGTCGAGAAAAAACTGATTTTCCATGTTTTGGCCGCTGGAGATCAGTTCTAGTAGGTGATAGAATGTGGAATTTATTTTTTAAATAGCTTTGAAAGTAAGTGAAGCATATTTTCACTTGAAAGTGCACTTCATTAGATGCAAAACGTGCTTTAAGTCGTAACCAAAATTGCATCATATTAAAAGCAAAACGTGCGTTAAAATAAAAGAAAAAAGCGCTTTGTATTATTAACAAGATGTGCATTAGATTTCCATAAATATAATGTAATGTTCTAAAGCTCAACAACATCATCAACAGGCCGAGGAGATCACACTCGCGAAGAAAGTGCTGTGTACTATTAGAATGAAGTGCTGTATATTACCCTAACTATAATGTTTTGAACCAACTGAACTTACCCTCACCAACAACAACAGGCCTAGGAGATCACACTCCCGAATAAAGTGCTTTGTATATTGAAGAACATCGTAGAATAAAGTGCTGTGTATTATTAGAACGAAGTGCTGTACATTACCATAGATATAGTGCAACGCACTAACACTCACCACTTATTTCAGGCGGAGGAGATCACACTGACCATCGGGCAGGCATTCGACCTGGCGTACCGCCGCTTCCTGGAGACGTCGGGCAGGGAGCTCGAGCTGAGGAGACAAGTGGCCACCCTCCAGGGCAAGCTCAAGGTCAGGGCTGGGCGCGGTTTTGGCGGCGTGGGGGGCTGATTGGCTTTTTTTGAAAGCAGATAGGAGTTTTTGGAGACAGATTGGCGTTATAGGGAGACAGATTTGATTTGGGGAACTAGAAAGCTTCTATGGGAGCCTGATTGACCTCTATGGGAGCCTGATTAGCCTCAATGGGAGCCTGATTGGTCTTTTTGGCAACCGGATTTTTGGGAGCAGACTGGCCTCATTTGGGAGACAGATTGACTCTTCTTGGAGCCAGATTGGCCTTTTCCTGTCAAAAATTTTGGAAGCATGCAAGCATGGTATCTAAATTTGTCTTTAAGAGCACTGATCATTCCTGTGACCGATTTTTTTCGAGAAAGACGAATTTTGAGAATTACATCGAAAAAAAGTCGAGCTGGCAATAAGCTATGAGGGAGCTGAAGGGAGTGATCGTGGAATATTCCCATTCTTAGATCTGTTTTTAACTAAAACATAAGTAGTTTTGCGAATACATATTTATTTCAAGACCTAAATTTAAATTTGTGATTCTCTGCTGACATTTTTTGGGATGTATCAGGAAAATCATTAAAAGAATAGACATGTAATAAAAAATAAATAGCACACCCTGACGGTATAAGTCATTTCTTTGCTAAGTTTCTGAAATTTGTTTGTGGAATTGAATACTTATCTAAATTGCTCATAAATTAAACATCCTTCGTTTGATTGGGATTTAAGTTTGGTATTGTCAAATTTAAGCGTTTATTCATTTTAAACTAGGATGCTTGTATTTTACTGTTTTTTACTCTTAAATTTATTTAGCTTTTATTTTACTGTTCTATTTCCTGTTGAAATCATACTGTTTTTATTTTGCTGTTATATTTATGGTCGATGTAATGCTATTTTAATTTTACTCTTTAACTAGCTTGTTGGCATTACTCTTTATTTTACCATTTATGTTCCTGTTTTCATTTGACTGTTAAATTTGCTGTTGGAATTACTGTTTTATTTTACAATTTATATTCCAGTTTTCATTCGATTGTTATATATGCTGTTGGAACTACTGTTTTATCTTACAATTGATGTTCCTGTTTTTATTTGACTGTTATATATGCTGTTGAGACTATGCTGTTGTTTCTGAGCAGGTGGCGGAGAGCGAGAATGCGCTACTCCGGCAGCAGCTGCAGAACCTCAACGGGGGCACCAAACTGCCTGAGACCTTACTGTGTGATGACCGGGTGGGTGGTGTGGTGTGGTTGTGGCGTGGTGTAGTTGTGGTGTTGCGGTGGTGTGGTTGTGGTGGGATTGTGGTGTTACGGTGGTATGGGTTGTGGTGTGGTTGTGGTGGTCTTATTTATGCTGTGGAGATATCGTTGTGATGGTCTTATTTGTGTTGTGGTGATGTGGTTCTGATGATATTGTTGTTATGATGTTGTGGTGGTGTGGTTGTGGTGTGGTTGTGGTGGGATTGTGGTGTTACGGTGGTATGGTTATGGTGGTCTTATTTATGCTGTGGTAATATCGTTGTGATGGTCTTATTTGTGTTGTGGTGATGTGGTTATGATGATATTGTTATGATGTTGTGGTGGTGTGGTTGTGGTCTTTTTGATGCTGCGGTGGTGTGGTTGCGGTATTATTTTTAGTGTTGTGGTGGTGTGGTTGTTAGTTTCTTTCGTGAGGTACGGTTTTTTCAATGTTGCGGCTGTGTGGTTATGGTGGTCTTTTTGGTATATTTGAGGTGTGGTTGCGATGGTTTTCTAGGTAGGCGTAGGGGCTGCATGTTGGTACTATAGCATTGGTATAGTGGAATGCAATACCAATGCACCCACATCAATTCTTACTGTTGGTGTGAGTGCAGGGGTTGGTCAATATTTGTTTGTTAGAATTAGTGTTTTCGGCACAATGATTTACAAGTAATGTATAGTTAGATAATCGATAAGTTAGTACAAGCTTAAACAGGTAAAAAAATTCCTGAGAGAAGATTATTTATACGAAAATATGAAAATATCTTACCCAATAATACCCTTCGTGTGATTATTTATTTGTATATAAATGTTTGTCGTCCTCTTCTTAAGAAACGGCTTCTTTGATTTGAAGAACAGTATCTGTGATACGAGTTTCACCAGTGCATAAGTACAAGAATATTTTAATCGGGGGTACCATTAGGATGGATGTATTTGTTTGTCATCCACATCTGGAAGAATTGTTTAAAGAAAATATCGAATCCCGTCATTTTTACGTGTGGGGTGCACTAAAACAAGCTCCTACTCCTTTTAAACCCCTCCCCCTATAAGCCCCCACGCCTATAAAGCCCTACCCTCTATTTACCCCTACCAACTAACCCCTTCCCTCCACATACCCCTACCAACTAACCCCTTCCCTCTAAATGCCCCTACCTACTAACCACTTCCCTCTTTATACCCCTACCAACTAACCCCTTCCCTCCACATACCCCTACCAACTAACCCCTTCCCTCTATATACCTCTACCAACTAAACCCTTCCCTCTATATACCCTACCAACTAACCCCTTCCCTCTATATACCTCTACCAACTTAACGCTTCCCTCTAAATGCCCCTACCAACTAACCACTTCCCTCTATATACCCCTACCAACTAACCCCTTCACTCCACATACCCCTACCAACTAACCACTTCCCTCTACATACCCCTACCAACTAACCCCCTCCCTCAATATACCCCTACCAACTAACCCCTCCTCACCCAGGTGCTGGACGACTGGACGGAACTAGGGGGCGAGAGCAGCTCAGACCCCCCAGAAAGCTCCCCCGGGTCTGCCAGCCCCCCCTTGCCCTCTGCCCTGCCCCCCGTGCCCCCGAGGTCTACGAAGCTCCCCTTCGAGTGGGTGCTCGGCTCTGGGCAGATGTTCGGGCTAAGGGGGTAGTCAATTTGGGGAATTTAGGGGTAGTCAATTTAGGGATTTTAGGGGGAGTCAATTTGGGGAATT
>JACJUY010001356.1:95788-129629 GCA_014220935.1 Platorchestia sp. MABIK | reverse complement strand
TTTAAAAATGATTCTTGTCCAACTTTTTAGTTGAATTTTTAAAAAGTGTGCATCAAGTTGGCCAAAGTGTGTCTCTGCTTTTCCCGTTTCTTGTTTTTTTCGTTTAAAAAATTTAATTTCATAAAAAGTGAAGTTAAGAAAACTGAGCTGGTCATGAATTGCAAGTTCGAGTGAACATTGAGCTTTGATTTCCTTGATTCCAAGGCTAAATAACAGTTAGCATTTTGTAAATTTATATCTTCCTTCTTTTTTACTATTGTTTAAAAAACACATTTTATAACTGAGCGCTGAATGAGTGCTAAGTACTGAATATGCTGAGTGCTGAATATAACTGAGTGTTATTTACTTTATTATCGTTACCTCAATTAGTGGAAGTTTTACAGGATTTCTTCCTTGTACTCTTTGCATTGTGTAATTTCTACAGGATTTCTTCCTTGTACTCTTTGCATTGTGTAATTTCTACAGAATTTCTTCCTCGTTTTCTTTGCATTGTGTAATTTCTACAGGATTTCTTCCTTCCAGAATTTCCACACAAAACTCGAATTACATATTACGTTCTTGGAAAATCTAAATAACCTATTAATGTTCGAAATAACGCATATTTCTAAATAATAATGATAATGCCGTCACAGACTTGAACGCGGCGAAATTATGCCTCATCATTTGTCGCTCATTCCCAATGCTCGTGTGATCATTATTTTATTGTTCGTGTGATCATCATCGTTATTCCTATAATTACTATTAATTATGCTATAATATTGCATGTACCAGTAGCTCACTGTTGTCAAAGATGACCTCACGCCTCTCTATACTCTGAACACCATTGTTGTTGAGAGACTTAGAGATGATTCTTTTATATTTGAATGCACTTAGAGCTGATTATTGAGACTTGAAGATGATTCTATTATATTTGAGGGCACTTGTAGCTGATTATTGAGACTTGAAGATGAATTTATTATATTTGAATGCACTAAGAGCTGATTATTGAAACTTGAAGATGATTCTACTATATTTGAATGCCCTTGTAGCTGATTATTGAGACTTGAAGATGAATTTATTATATTTACGTGCACTTAGCAGATGATTGTGATCAATGTTTTTTCGTCACCTGAACGATTTTGAAGACTAGCACTTTTCACTGACTCATAACCGCAAGATATAGAGAAACGCACAATTTGTATGTTGTTTTTTCTTATACATTTTACTGTGTTCGCGTCGTTAGGTTTAGATGGCTTGAATTTGCTCCGATAAATGTTTTTTTTTTCAGCCACTCACCAAAATAAGAAATTAGGATAATTTTGTATCAAAATTCAGGGTAAAATTATTCAAGTAGGTCACGAATATTACACTGTTGATTTTAAAGCTTTAATTAAGGTCACTGTTGTTATACTATTACCGTTAATTTGAGGTTCAGGTGCGGTCACTATTCCTAAAATTAGAGAGGAGAGCATTCGTAGGAGCGCAATTTTTGTGGATCTGCTCTAAATATAGCATGCCAATATGTAAAAGTTTACAATATAGTTGCTATTTTTCAATTTTGTTATTCATCTTTTCACGTTTCTGACGATCAAGAAACTAAAATTTTTTTTTCAAAAGTTACATGGATTGAAATATTATTTCAGTGTGGATATTAGGAAATGAATATTATTTCAGTGTGGATATTCTTCACTGAATTTTACTGAAATGTATTTTTACAAAATAAGACTTTACTATTAGACTAGCATAATAACATTTTCACGTTATATTGTAAGATTATGAACAAAATATATTTTTTGAAAATAATTTGTCACGTAGGTTTTTCCTCGTGAAATTACTAGTATTATTTGGGACGAAAATACCTATTTCAAATAACTATTCAATATTTGGTACAGGAATACCTATTCACCCCAAATTCATTCATCGTTTTTCTATTCAAACGAGCAGACACAAAACTGTGAGAAAGCTTCTCAAAATTTTTACTCAGCGCATAAAATTGTAAAATTCTACAATGCCTCAACAATTCTACAACAATTCTAGAATAAAAAATGACATAAATATCGACACAACATTGCTCGCTGGGCGTGCAGCGTTTAGCATAGATTGATACCGTAACGTTAGACCTTAGTATAATGAAGTTTAATGTAACGGATCACAAGGTGTTGACGAAATCTAATGTGGAGAGTGATGTAGGAATTTAATTCATATCTGGTGCTGTACCGATATTTCGGTAATTTCTGAATCTGCCGCTGTACCGCTAAATTTTCGGTACTTTGGTACCGAAAACTTTCGGTACTTAAAATGCATCGGTAATTAAAAATAATCAACCAGTCGTGGTCACTCCTCATGGTTAGCTATTGAAAATGTCAGTCCCCAAGTGTTGGACTTGACTTTATGTGATTTAAATATTAAGGGCCTCAAATCTGGTAGGGTTGATATTCGGTGAGAGCGGGTTAGAAATCTTTAAAATCTGGAGCTGAATAGTCACAATGGCAGCAGAATTTAATTTGCTGTTGGAATGTGAATGTGCAAATTAAATTCAGCTGTTATTCAAATTCAGCTGTTATTCAAGTTCTGATGTTTTTCAAATTCTGATGTTATTCATATTCTGCTGTTATTCAAATTCTGTTGTTATTCAAATTCTGCTGTTATTCAAATTCTGCTGTTATTCAAATGCTGCTGTTATTCAAATTCTGCTGTTATTCAAATTCTGCTGTTATTCAATTTCTGCAGTTATTCAAATTCTGTTGTTATAGCTCAAGATTTTGAAGATTTCTAGCTCGCTCTCCGAGTGCGACGTCACAATATCAACCCTATCAGACCTGAGTCCTTGAACTTAATAGGTAATATTTAAATCACACAAAGTCATTTCCAATACACATTTTATATTCTGAAAAACCTGATTAACGATTTTCTAGTGCACAGAAATCACAGCGGGGTAAAAAATTAGAATTTTTCTAAGCCGTTGAAGTTTGTTTGAATTTCTGCTCATACTACCGTGCTTTGTTTAACAATACTCACCTTAACGTTAATAAGTTCTCATAACTAGCCAGTACCTGATACTATCTTATTATTTTCTTTTTGAAGAATTGAGAATTCACGATAATAATACTTTTGTGAAGGAATTACTTATTACGTAAATTTTGGATTCATTTTTTATATATACCACTAATTTGGGAAAATTGATTGGGAGTGGAATTAACTTTAGGATTAATTTTTGATACATCACTAAATTGAGAAGTTGATTGGATAATTCATTCAGAAATAAGTTCGTAAGTATGACGTGACCCTTCACTATGTGACCAAGGTTCAAATTTTCAACCAATCTACGCCTATTTTAAAACAGTTAGAAATTTTTCAGAACAAAATCTGGATTTATTTTAAAATTTACCTGCCAAAGCACTTTTCAGCTCTATCAAATTTCAAGCACCGCTTTTTAAAGATGAATAGCCATCAATTATAGTAACCATCAATTATATCGCACAAGTCATACTCTACACAAATCTTTAACAGCGTTAGTTTAAAAAAATTAAGATTCCGTTAACATGGAGTTTCACAAAAAGCCAGTTCAAAAAATTGGTTTTGGATGGACAGTAATGCGAAGAAAGTAGTGTTGCACGACGATAACAATCAATAAATGAAAAGTTATGCGATGAAATAAGTTTTGCACGACGATAACAATCAATAAATGAAAAGTTATGCGATGAAATAAGTTTTGCACGACGATAACAATCAATAAATGAACAGTTATGTGATGAAATAAGTTTTGCGCGACGATTACAATCAATAAATAGTTGACACATTTCAGAGCATGATGTGGTTAGTCGAGCATTTTCATGTTTATGATATTGAATGCCCCAAAAGTTACAGGGTTTGTAGTTAAGAAACTACTCACTATCGTTCCTCATAGAACCTGTGACAGCTCTCTTTTTCTCGCTTCCGATACGTGCATGCGGATGTCGTTTTTTCATATTTTTTACATTTGTTATTCTGTACCTCGTGCACTTTAAAAAAGTGTAAAATAATGAGTTAATTTATTTGTTTTTACCTGAAACGGACTAAGTTCGACCGGAACGTAAGTTTCCGCTAGCGGAATTCTTCTATTTCAGCTTGATTTCAATTCCGGTAGGATTTTAATTCTAGAATGAGTTCATTTCCAGTAGGATTTTAATTCCAGAAGGATTTTAATTCCAGTAGGATTTTATTTCCAGTAGGATTTTATTTCCAGTAGGATTTTAATTCCAAAAGGATTTTAATTCCAGTAGAATTTTATTTCTAGTAGGATTTTAATTCCAAAAGGATTTTATTCCAGAAGGATTTTAAATCCAGTAAGATTTTAGTGCCAGAAGGATTTTAATTCCAGTAGGTTTCTAATTCCAGTAGGATTTCAATTCCAGTAGGACTTTAACTTCTGTAATTTTTTTTTTCAGAAGGGTTTTATTTCCAGTAGGTTTTAAATTAGGTATAACATGCTCATTTTCGCTAGCAGAGTTTTGAATAACAGGAAGATGTTTATTTCGAATAGTGGATTTCGGCTAGTTCATTTTTCACTGAGCGGAGGATTTTAATTTCAGTGCAGGATTATCGCTTGCAGAACTTCCAGTGGCGTGAAGATAAAATACTGATTTCTTCGGTTAGAATTTCTTAATAACTGTAGGATTTTAATCACAAATTAGGGATTTCTGCTCATCGAATTTTCATATTGCTCGAGGAATTTAATTTTAAGTTTCAGATTTTTGACAGTAGGATTTTTCCGTTAGAAGAATTTCAATGAGTGGATTTCCGAGCCTATGATATTTGAGTAATTATTTTTTACATAAATAGCTCAGTCATGATTTGGTCGTGACTTCTAAAGAATTCACGACATGCCTTAATAAGTGACTGATGAATGAAAAAAGCTGATATTATTCTAATATTCGTGGGCAAACATCATTCTAATATTCATGAATATTCATGGGTCAATATTACTCTAATATTCGCAAACATTTGGAGCAACTATTATTCTAATATTCATGAATATTCATGAGTAAGCAATATTCTAATATTCGTGAATATTCTTGGTCAAATATTATTCTAATATTCGTGAATATTAGTAAGCAAATATTATTCTAGTATTCATGAGTATTCGTGGGCAAACATTATTCTAATATTCGTGAATATTCGTAAGCAAATTTATTTCTAATATTCATGAATATTCGTGGGCAAACATTATTCTAATATTCGTGAATATTTGTAAGCAAATATTATTCTAATATTCAAGAATATTTGTGGGCAAATATTATTCTAATAATCATAAATATTCGTGGGCAAATATCGTGCTAATATTCGTGAGATGAGAGAGTTCTCCATCAGTTGTGTTGTGTAAATAAGCAATATAACAATTAAGCTCGCACTGAGTAAATATTAAACGCATCTATTAACGATTCATTTTTAGTTTTTAATGCGAAATACATTCCCATGAATATTTGTATAAACATTTACATTTATATACATCTATGCCTATGTATGTCTATAAACCTAATACCTATTTTTCTTTAATTTCATGAGTGAAACACTAAATAGTCGTTCAATTTTCTTATAATCGTAAATATTTCATTTAGATTCTAATGACAAAAACAACAATTTTTTATTAATAAATAGAGAGGAGAAGCTGCGTAAGTTAATCGTGCATTCACTAATCTATTTTTCTCATTCTTAAGGGTTGTTTTTAAAAAAATTGGTGGTTTTTTATGTAAAGTTCGTGCGCATTTCCACACAGTTAATAACGACGGCTAGTGAATCGTATATTTTTTAACAAAGAGTTATATGTTTTGTTAAAACTATATCTTTTGTATCTTTTTCACATTTCATTTGAAGCACACTGCACCGTTTGCACCAGTACAGTACCAACAGCACTAGTACAGTACCAGCAGCACCAGTACAGTACCAGCAGCACCAGTACAGTACCAGCAGCATCAGTACAGTACCACGAGCACCAGTACAGTACCAGCAGCACCAGTACAGTACCAGCAGCACCAGTACAGTACCAGCAGCACCAGTACAGTACCAGCAGCACCAGTACAGTACCAGCAGCACCAGTACAGTACCAGTAGCACAAAGCAATGGTCCGCGCATAGTTGAGCACATGCTAATATTTCAGTACCACAGTGGGCCAGTAGTGACCAATCCGTACTGTCACGGTGCCGGTACCATACCAGTATCGGGAACCAGTAAAGTACAGAAGTTCCAGTATCATCCGTAGAGACCAGCATCGCACAATGGTCCCAAAATAATTCAATAGTCCAACATGTTACAATGGTACCTACATCATACAACTATGTCAACATCATGCGATGGCACCAACATTATACATGGTAACAACATCACACAATGGTACAGCATCATAAAATGGTACCCTCTATGCACCACAGTGGTACCAGAAAAAGTAATATCGAAATTGCCCTTTTCTTCAAAGTCGAAAAATTGATTGAATTTTAGGAAAACTTATTCCCAGAAAGTGCTTGCAGAAATCAAATACGGAATTCAGACCCGGTTCTTAAAATCAAACGCAGAATTCAGACCCTGTATTTCATATCAAATGTGGAATTCAGACTCGGTATTTAGACTCAAATACGGAATTCAGAGGCAAAAACGGAAATCATAGTATTTAGAATTAAATTCAGAATTAAGACTCGGTATTTCAAATCAAATGCAGAATTCAGACTCGGTACTTAGACTCAAATACGGGATTCAGAGACCCAGTATTTAGAATTAAACGCGGAATTTAAACACAGCATTTAGAGCTTTAAAGAAGCCATTTAGGCACCTCATATAGCATCAAATACTGAATCCACACACAGTATATAGAAATAAACACGCAAACCGCACGCCTTACTTTAGTAGCCCATTTCCTGCGCATTTTATACTTTTTTCGGAACGAGATCACTAACTTCAGCATATTTTCTTGCCTTGGACCTCACAAAACTCCCTAGAACTCAAAATTCGCTGCAATCTGAAAGTGTATGCAGCTCTTACTTGTTTGTCGTGCGTGTGCGTGTGTGAGCGGATATGTATGTCTTCTACATAATAATGGTGTTGCGATAGAAGCAACCTCTACCATCTCTCTGTAAGACTAGATTAGTAAGCTTTTTTATGTTAGTTGTCGCTACTGCAAGTGTAAGGAACCAACTTCTTGTAAATAAAAAATCATTACAAAAAGTGGTTTCATTTTTGTATCCACGAGGTTTTTCACGTTAAAATGTATTAATTTGTACATGTTATTTTTTGTGTGATGTTTCAATTTTGATGCTTCTCACTGCATCCTTTCTCCAGAACATTTAAAAAATTCAAAATTTTTATCATGTAATGAATTGTGTTGTAGAAAATGATTAAATAATGACAATAATACAACATAGCACTCCGAGGTTGTTACAAATGTCAAACGAAAAATGTTGTCCCACGAAAATGGTAAGGGTTTTCTTTTTATTCCTCTCATATAAATTCCAGTCACTATTCCTTCAAACAAAACTATAAATGTTTTCTTCCCATTCCCCTCGTATAAATTTCAACTCTTCACTCCCTTGTGGTACAACCCTCGAAACAAACAAACGTCTATCGTATAAAACAAACGTCTAACGCATAAATGAAACATCTAACGTATAAAACAAACGTCAGACGTACTAAACAACCATCTAACGAATAAAACAAACGTCTGGCGTATTAAACAACCATCTAACGTATAAAACAAACATTTGACCGATTAAACAACCATCTAACGTATAAAACAAACATCTGACGTATTAAACAACCATCTAACGAATAAAACAAACGTCTGGCGTATTAAACAACCATCTAACGTATAAAACAAACATCTGACGTATTAAACAACCATCTAACGTATAAAACAAACATCTGACGTATTAAACAACCATCTAACGTATACTACAAACATCTGGCGTATTAAACAACCATCTAACGTATAAAACAAACATCTGGCGTATTAAACAGCCATCTAACGTATAAAACAAACATCTGGCGTATTAAACAACCATCTAACGTATAAAACAAACATCTGACGTATTAAACAACCATCTAACGTATACTACAAACGTCTGACTTATAAATCAAACATCTAATGCATAAAACAAACGTCTGACGCATTAAACAACCATCTAACGTACAAAACAAACGTCTGACGGATAAATTCGAGCAAAATAGTGCAATGTACCGCGCAGTCGACGTCAAGGCCAATCGATGTCGCTACAAAGACGGAGAGAGATTGTGTCTCCAACGTAGCTCTCTGCGTAAAGAGTGTTGTGTGCTACGCTGTAGTCGATTTACCAGTCATAGTAAAGTGTATCATTGGATTTATTAATCCTATTTTAACAGATCTGTAGATTCGTTAGGCATGTCATGGTGGATTATAGGTTTCATTCGTCATTTTTTAGTAGATATGTAGATTTGTTACGCATGTCGTGGTAGATTATTGGATTTGTTAATTATATTTTAGTTGTTCTGTAGATTTTATTTGGCATGTCTTAGTAGATTGTTTGGATTTTGTAATCTTTTATTCATTGGATTTTAATCTTTATTTTTCCACTTCATCGGCGGTCTTAATCTGTAAAATTTTATGTCACTGCATTTTTTATGAAAAGCAACATTTCGATGTACGAACACCGTCTTCGGGCAAAAGAAATACAGAATAAATTTCAGTCACAATGATAAAAATGTAAATCAAAGGCCAAAGCAAGAGCATACGCAATACAAAAAATAAAATACAGATCGCATTGTAAGATGACTAAAGGAAAATAATCTTGTATGGTAAGAATTTTTTTGATCGCTGAATGACCAGTTGATATTGCACGCTGTTGAATACTTTTAGAGCAGCGAAATCGATTGTGTTTTCATCGAGAGCCGCTTCATTGAGGCGTTTATAAATCGAAATTAATTCGTTTGAACTATAATGAAAAGGAATTTTTGAATATTTTTGGAATTATTTTTTCTAAAAAGTCCTTAGTAGATTTTGTAAATTTTGGCTTTAAAATGAATATCTGGAAGTTGAATGAAGGTCTCTCCATGAATTCATGCTCAGATTTCAGAAAACGCATCAGTTCTTAGAATTTCGTGGCAAATTGTGCCCGAGCGAATTTAGAATATTTGTCAGTGATAATTTGTAACAAGAATTGGAGGTTGATCACTTTCTACAGCACAAATAATCATGATAGTCATGATCTGATCATGTTGTTAAAAAAGAGCATATTGAAATAACCAGAGAATTATATAATCAAAAAATTAAAACGGCCCTCAACAAAAGTACAATTGATTTCGTTGCTTTAAAACTAATCAATAGGACTGAAGCTTATAAATTTAAAACATCCACTCGATCGTCCATTTGACCCTTGCGTCTGGTGCCACGAAAATGCAGCATGTACTGTTCGTTCAGCGATCAATATTCCTATTGATCGAAATGATTTCCTCTTTGGTCATCTTACAATGTGATCTGTGTTTTGTTTTTATATTGCGTCTGATTTCAATTTCGCATTTGATTTACAATAATTTCATCATTGTGACTGTAAAATTTATTCTGCATTTTTTTAGCCTGAAGACAATGTTCGTACATTGAAACGTTTCTTTTAGTCAATAGAGTGAAACAGAATTTTAAAGATTGAGTGTTTTAGTAAATATGATAAGAAATTATCTTCGTTTTTTAACGCTTGATGAACTGGAGAATTTGTGTAAAGTCGAGAAGTTAGCAAAGAAAGATCAGTTAATTTATTAGGCATGTCTTAGTATTTCATTAGAATTATTCAGACTATTTTAATGAATGAATTAATTTATTAGTCACGTCGTGGTAGATTATTGGATTTATTCAGCCTATTATAGTAGATTATTAAGTTTGTTAGACATATCTTGGTGGATCACGAATGTATTCTACCTATTTTAGTAGATTAATATGTAAATTGGACATTTATTGGCAGATTATTAGATTTATTGAAACTGTTTAAGTAAATCAGTAGATATCTTAGGCCTATCGTGGTAGATTATTAGATTCATTGCAGCTACTTTGTAAATTTGTTAGGCATGAATACCGCAATTACAAATCTTGTAATTTAGTTTGTTGCGCACTACTTTTTACCAGAATAGAAATTTTCAAAATTATATATTATAATTAGATATTATATTACATTATAAATATATTTCCCATAAATAGGAAATGTTAACTACACAGTCGGACTGGAGCAAGAGAGAAAATTTCGCCGTTCGAGAAAAAACGATATGCGATGTCTCACTGTCCACGGTACATTCTGCGCAAAATAGAGCGTATTTGACATGTAGACTTATGTTGTAGAACAGAAGTACCATAAAAAATTATACACGTTACGTGTTTCGCAACCACATTTCCTATACTTCAATTCGCGCCATTAATTATTCTTTAAATGCAAACTTAATTTTCGAAAGCGAAGCACAATAAAAAATTATAACAAATGCAATCATAATTTTTAGAAGAGACGTACTATAAACAGAATAGTGAGCAACAACAACGAAGAAGAGGAATTTTGGCTTGTGTGTAGAATGTTCGTCGTAAGGAATGGAAAGAATTCTAATTTGCGCATAAAATGACCCACATGAAAGAAAAGGGGACGAGAAACACTGGGGAGTCTGGCACCAGACAGACAAGTGTAAACTGGGCTCAGGGGCTGGGGAGTTGGGGAGCTCTGCAGACGCCGATAACAGAGAGCCAGCAGGGGGAGAAGGGGAGTGTTTAGAGACGTTCTTCGGGGTTTCTTTGCGTTTTCGCTGCATTAAAAAGTGATATATGCGGTATTCTGTAGATAAGAAAGGAAAAATTGAAGACTATGGGTCTGTATTGTGGTTGTAATTGTACGTTGCAAGGGTGGTTACAATTGAGCGAGAGCAGGGACATGTAGTGAGGGTTGGCGGTGAGGGAAGAGGGCACAGAATGCCAGCAGCTGCTAAAGAGGACAAGTGGACAACCGCAGCAATGCAGTGTGCGACCAGCCGCGGTGGGGGGAGGTAGCGCTCGGGAACGCACTGTGGTGGCACTGTCTTAGGGTTCATGTGTGTCTTGTTATTACAATCATAGAAAACGAGTTATTTTAGGAGAGGTAGTTGATGAATTTTTATCAAAAAGTGGCTGACCTATTCATACCGAAAAACATGTGAGCTAAGTTTATGGACGTGATTATACGAAATACTGTGCAGAATGTCTAAATCGTTTAATATTTGCAAGATTAGTACGTTGATTGTGAGTGTAAAATAGTATTATTAGCCGTAAGTATTCACGACATTGCTAACTAGATTACGAGTTTTTAATTACGTAAAAAACGCTCGTTAAGACCCTTCTTAATTCTGGCTGACGATGCCGTTTTAGCTGCAAGAAATCTTGGGAATCAATTCCATTGCGGCATTAAAATTGATCTCAAATTCTGAACAAAAATATTTGGAATCATCTCCATTCCATACTATATTAAGTTTACATTCTAAATTGAAATGCTTAGAATCTCATTCGTGGTAAAATAAATTACTTTATAATACTAAAGGAATCATTGTAGATGATTATGGAATTATTTTCGTAGCAAAATAAATTCAATTCTAAATACTAAATAATTGTTCGATTTGAAACCAAGGGCAAAAAAAGTTTCGACTAAAGTTTCTGTCACTTAATTTTTCAAACGCTGGGTGTCAATTTTGTTACATTGATTAGGAACTTTCTACCTAATTTGTTACATTGATTAGGAACTTTCTACCTAATTTGTTACATTGATTAGGAACTTTCTACCTAATTTGTTATTTGATTAGGAACTTTCTACCTAATTTGTTACATTGATTAGGAACTTTCTACCTAATTTGTTACATTGATTAGGAACTTTCTACCTAATTTGTTACATTGATTAGGAACTTTCTACCTAATTTGTTACATTGATTAGGAACTTTCTACCTAATTTGATACATTGATTAGGAACTTTCTGCCTAATTTTTTACATTGATTGGAAACTTTCTGCCCAATTCGTTACATTGGTTGGAAACTTTCTTCCTAAGTATTTATATTGATTAGAAACTTTCTCCCTGTATAGTTACATTGATTACAAACTTTTTCCCTAATTCGTTGCATATTTAGCCTTGATTTCAATATCGCGATAAATTTGCTATTAATTAGAAAATGAAAGAGATATTTTAGTTTCAATTTAATTCGACTATTTTTCTCCGTAATTCTACAAATTAACATATTTTTTTAATTGAAATTTTAAAAAAGTTTTACATTTACAACTGCGAAGGTGATGGCTTTTGCACAATTATATCCCTGTTTTTTTGTTACCCTTCTTTATTTTATATAAAATTAGGTTATGAAACAGAAAGTTAATGCCGTGATTGCGTTCATGGATGCAATGCAAATACATCCTTAACACGTTCACTACGTTTTGGTACATATGTGTACCACTTGGTAAATTGCTCGTTATTGTACCAGTAACAATGGCTGCCATTTCATTGATTTCACTACAATCGTTTAAATTAGACTATGGCGTACAAGTCAAAATATTATCGTGCAATGATATTTTTCCAGCTTGTTAGAAAGGATAAGAATGTAATCAACCAGTGAAGGCTACTTTCAATTTTGATTCTTCCAGCCTAACCAGACCGACCGTAGCAACCGCAGAAGAGTAGGTGAACGTTTTAAAAAAAGTTTTAATGACAATATTGTGATAGATTGGAGACGTTGGAAACCTAGAATGAAGTTACTGTTTTGGGTGTGAATCCAAATTGACAAAAACAATTGAAATAATCACGAGCAATGCCGTCAAAGTCCGTCAGAGGTCTTTATAAATGACATGAGAAATGTGTTATTGATACACCACACGATGACACGTGATTTATCTTAACACTACGATCAAATGTACAGAAAATTGAAGTGTAAATTAATATTGTCAGTGGAGTAAAATTTTGGTAGTGAAGTAAGTAAAGCAGTGAAGTCAAATTTTGAAAAACAAGATTGTCAAATGAAAGTGTAGAAAAATTGAAAAATTAAAAATAGAGTATTTACATGAATATTTTCTTCCGCTCTCGACTGTCAGAGCAGGTCGTGAGATTAGGAATTTTTTCTTTCAAAATCAGTACACTTGAATTAGAGAGTTGTGTATAAAATGATCGTGCCAAAATGATCAAATTAATTTTTTTATTTCTTAAGTTTTTAATTTTTTATTTTTTTAATCTTCAATTTTTTCTTTTATATCAATACACATGAATTAGAGAGTTGTGTATAAAATGATCGTGCTAAAAATAATTAATTTTCACAGTTGTGTTCAAAAATTAATACGCCGATGTTTGAGATGTACTTAACATAGCTAAAAAATCAATGAATAAAATTAGGGAGAATCGTAACTGGGCTTAAAATCAATATTCTAAAATTGTACATAAATTACCTTGGCTTAAGAATTGATAAGCTGAAATCAAAGTTAAAGTACCTGGGCTTAAAAATCAAAGTGCTACAATTAGAGATAAATTACCTGGGTTTAAAATTAATATGCCGAAAATAGCGATATGCATAGCAACTTTTTTAAATAAATGTTCCCAAATTGACAGAAAACACGTAGCTGGGTTTAAAATCTTCTTCACTAAAATTGAAATTATTTATAGCTTGGTTTTGCATTGCTAAAGTATTTCTACCTCTTTTAAATACTGTGTTTCAGATAAGCCTTGGAATCTCAAGGAATACAAATTCTGGCCACCGAAGTAAGTTCTTCACTGACCATCAAATATTTTTGGCGGCAGAGAAACACCTCTCACATAGTTACTTCAGAGACAAGTTTTTGGGATGCAATACTGACATAAAACATACGTCTGCTCTAAGGAAAACCGAAGTTATGCCAAGTTCTTGTTCAGAATGATACCTTTTGAATTCTTTTTTAACTTCTGGAACATTTTTTTAATGTTTAGAAACTGCGCTTTTTAAATTCTGTGGATTTTCTGTGCATGGCTGAAACCGTGATTTGAATTGAGCAGTTAATACGTCGGAAAAATTATAAAATGAAATTATTACGCTTTCAAAATGGATGTCAGAACTCTATGCCGTAAAGGATCAATTTTCAAGTACGATTATTTCACCAGGTAGCTTCGAGTCAATTCTTTAACTACAGTTTACGTTAAATTTACGTTGCACACTTACGTTGAATTTACGTTGCACACTTACGTTAAATTTACGTTGCACACTTACGTTGAATTTACGTTGCACACTTACGTTGAATTTACGTTGCACACTTACGTTGAATTTACATTGCCCACTTACGTTGAATTTACGTTGCACACTTACGTTGAATTTACGTTGCACACTTACGTTGAATTTACGTTGCACACACGTTGAATTTACGTTGCACACTTACGTTCAATTTGCATAGTACACTTACATTAAATTTATCAACTGCGTAATCACATGCTGACGTCTAGTTCAACACATGCAGCGGTGTGTGTGTGTGTGTGTGTGTGTGTGGATAAATGCATGACCGCTGCTGAAGAAAAAGATATTCCTGATGTCACCTTGAAAACGTTTTTCGTGCCACAAAAAGTTCTTAAAAACGTTTTAATGAGCTGTGGCTTGTGTTTTAGATCCTAAACGAACTAATCCTAGATTTCATCTCACTGGTTTGTGTTAGCTCTGGACTTGTTACTTGATTATTTAAGTCAAAAATATGAGACTGAAAGTCAAAAATTTGAGACTGATAGTAAAAAACTTGAGACTGATAGTCAAAAATTTGAGACTGATAGTCAAAAATTGACTCCGACTGACATCATAAAAACCCTTAAATTAAATTAAAAACCCTTAAATTCCCTACACAATTACCTGAATTATATAATAATATAATAAGAACCAAAATTGAAACTTAACTTCGATTGACACTATAAAAAACACAAAAAATAAAAAATAGACCTAATTCATCCTTATGCTTAAAAAATCGCTTCGACAAAAAGATAATTGCAAGTAGACGCTAAATTGCAATGAATCTCAAGAAATGCTAGTTAGAAAATGTGCATCCCCCGAGAAAAATAATTTGCACTTTTCCGATACCCAAAAAAACAATCTTTTTATCTTAAATAAAGTTTCAAAGAAATTAAAATACTGTAACATAAATCTAACTTCCGCCATTCCACACACAATCCCGACCCGCCGCAATCATAATTCTAAATCTACATCTAATATTAGCAATTGCTGCAATCTAACCCTTTTTCCACGATTGCTACTGCGATTGCAACGCAATTGAGCGTTCATCACCGTGTATTTTTCAGTAGCAATCGCAAAAACTGCAATCGGGATCTGCGTCGCAAATTCAAGATTGTTTCTGCAATTCCCGAGCAAAGAGCGGCGTGCGCTGATTGGTTCGCCAGTGGGGGCTGGTGACTCACGCTGGACTTCTCATTGGCTGCCTCTTTAACCCCTCACATTAACCCCTCACATTAGCCCCTCACATTAGCTCCTCACGTTAGATCCCTCTCGTTAGGCTCCATCACGTTAGACTATTCTCTGCAAAAACATATACGCGATGCTACCATTTTGCAAAAAGCGTTCCAATCTTCGAACAACGATCTTTTTTCTATATTTCTACATCCTTTTTAAACAAATATCATAAGATATCACCTTTACTTCTCTCCAATTTGAAGAGAACTCGAGTCTTTCATATTTTTTTGCTATAATTATTTTAAATCATTTGACGGGAATGTGAACAACAACAATTATCATTCTTTTGAAATCTTGTTTCGGAATTTTCACGCGATGTTCTTTTCAATCCTTCAAGTCTGTTGAACGAATCGTCAAACCTTGAATTTTGATGATGAGGGGCTTCATGAGTTGTCTCAATTTTTGTTCATAATAAAATGCGTTAATTTTTCTAATCAACAAAAACAAAGCTGACCAAAAAAATTAAAAAATTGTTTTTTTCCTAAGCAAAAAACAGTAAGATTGACTTCAAATTCGTAACTGGCCAAAGACAAAAAGAACTAGCACGGTTGAGGATAGTGAATACGTGCATCCCTTGAAATAGTTTGAAAAATATATGCTTGTATAGATTAATTTTATTGCATCGGTATCGTCACTCGACTGACAAACCTCGGTCTATGAGTGATGTTCTTGTTGTATGAGATCGTCTTTTGTGTGTGTGTGATGTGCGTGTGTGGTGTGTGTAATGTGTGTGTGAAGTGTGCGTGTATATGTGTGTGTGTGTGCGCGTAGTGTGTGTGTATAAGTGTGTGTGTGTGTGTGTAGTGTGTGTTTGTGTTGGGGAGGGGTAGGGTAAGTAGCTACGCTGTGTGTCTAACGTAGCGGCTTCACCTCATCTGTCAGTAATGGAAGCACAGAATCCCGTCCCCTCCTTCCATACCCTACTGGCTCCCCGCCTTCCCCAACTCTCTCTGCTCACACCTTCCCCAACCTTCCCCAACTTTCTCTGCTCACACCTTCCCCAACCTTCCCCAACTTTCTCTGCTCACACCTTCCCCAACCTTCCCCGACTCTCTCTGCTCACACCTCCCCAACCTTCCCCAACTCTCTCTGCTCACACCTCCCCAACCTTCCCCAACTTTCTCTGCTCACACCTTCCCCAACCTTCCCCAACTCGATCAGTACAATCCTTCCCCAATGCCACCTACTCCCCTCCTCCCCCTACCCACCTACTCTTTATTTCCCCACGACTCCGCTCACTCCCCACCTTCCCCAACCTCCTCCCCGCCGCCTCTCCCAGCCATGAGGTGACTCACGCTTGACTCATTGCCTGCCGCGCCCTACGATTGGGGAATTTCCTCCCCACGTACACAAGAGCCCCAACTCTTCCCCACCTTCCCCAAACAACGCCATCTCTCCAACAGCGCAGTGGGGTCTACCTCCCCGCACCACAACCTCAGCTCTTCCCCACATAGCAACCCCATTCTTCCCCAAGCAGCAACCTCAACTCTTCCCCACATAGCGACCCCATTCATTCACCCAACAAAAACCCCTTCTGTAAACCCTATGAATTATCTTGTTCTTTCGTATTTTTATTTGTTAGCTATAAAGAATATTTTTTTGTTGTTCTTTACTAGCGTTAGTTTTTAAGGTAGGGTTATATGGATATTTTCCTACATGAAGTTTTGAATTTGTGAAGTACTTATAAATATAGTATTTTTATAATCTAGTTGTAATCTAGTTTTACTTTCAGAATGCTTGCTGCAATTGACTGTAAATTTGAATTGATCATTGAACTTCAGTTTAACCCATTGCGGTTAGAGCGTTAAATTGCTTCGAAACTTTATAAACCTTGGTTACCTATAGCGTGAAATTAACTTTTCTCATGTTTTGCTACCTTATTTCCTTACATTTAACTATTGTGTCTATGAGAGTTAGCACTTTCAGGAGGAAAAAGTGGGGTCCCGAACTCAGAGTTGGATATAGCTGCCTTTTCTAATGATAAAATATATTTGTTGTTGTTTTTGATGAGGATCATTTTTTTCAGAACTCTGTTTTTTGTTATTCAGCACCTGCTACTTTTGTTTTGAATTTTCATCTAGTTTCATAAATTTCCGTAGTGACTCATTGATTCCACGTTCTCTTAACTCTTTTTTAAATGATGCCTCCCCCCTTCCTCTCTTTCGAACACCTTTGTTGTGGTTAAGAAAGCTTAAACTAATTTATAATCCATAATCACGTATTTCCTGTATTATATTTATTTTTCATTTAATTTGCTTTAATTACCAAACTAACTTATAATACAATCTCATGTATTTCCTGTAATATGTTTATTCATCATTAAATTTCCTTTGATTACTAAACTAATTTATAATCCAGTCATATGTATTTCCACGATTATTTTTATTCATCATTAAATTTCCTTTGATAACTTCTGTGTAGAAATGAAAACACACTATTTTATTCCAGCAACGCTCACCTGCATGCCCCTGTAAGCCCTCATTACATATACCTTGTTTAATTATAAGCAATGATATCACATTTTCTTCATCACAATCCAAAACTTCCAGCCCACTTTTATCTGAAAATTTAGCTTTCGTTTTGTGAAATTTCATATTTATCGAAAAGGTGTAATATCACTCAATATTGAAAAAAATTCTTAACAATAGCTTGATCTTGGAATAAAATCCTAAGTTGTGATACTACTTACTACATGTAAAACTTCAATTTCTATGCGTTATATAATATTTCAAAATAGATTTTTATTCTCTTTATAGGTCTAAACAAGTTTTCAATCTTGTACCAAAGAAATAAATCTCGGCTTCCATCAATGAGGAATGCATTTATATGTTTTGGATACTCTGACTTAAAATCCTTAAATAATCTCTGGCAAGTCAGCAGCCAGGCAAACTGATATCAATCAGTCACTACCAAATTTAATGCCAATCAGTCACCACCCAACCTAATTTCAATTAGCAGGCCCCCAATCTGACACCAATCAGTCACCACCCAACCTAATATCAATCAGCAACCCCTTCATCTGATACCAATCAGTCCCCACCCAATCTAACACACCACCCAACGTAATACACCACCCAACACAAATGTCACCACCCAGCCCACCACAAGGCAGTCATCCCACAATCTAGCCCAAGTCTGAAGTCGTAACTCTACTTTAGGACATTTTACCTGAATTTCTGAGAAGTGTTTCTTCTTTCTCCAGGCTGGGTCTTGCATGACACAAGATTTGTGTTCAGAAGACGCGTTTTTTCTCACCTGTGCCTGTATTGGGGAACATTTCAATGCTTAACCCTCTACCGTCAAAGTGGATTTCAAAATCGACTTTCATAAACAGCTCTAATACATTTCAATCCTTGTAAAATTTGTGCTCTAATGTGATCTTCGAAGTTCATTGTCGAGTGGAAGTCGCTTCCTCGTTTTGATGTCGATGACTACATGATGCCGGTGCCAGTTTAATGGCGGTGGTGATAACGCTAATATGAGTACAAAATACGGACGTTAAAAGATTAAACTGCTTCGGAACTTTATAAATCATCTAATCAGTTTTTGAAATTTCTTTAAAGGTGCTGTAGTAGTCACTAACACGCTTACCTCGTTTCCGCCGTTGGTAGCGGTTGGTAATGCTCGGCTTTAATGCTCGAATAAATTATTATTCCTCGAAATAATTTGATAAATACAACTGTATGATAAATTTTACCACGTACGATAATAGTTATTTCTAAAAAATTGTAAGAGAGATACAATGTCATTCATTTATACCAGTAAGTAAATGGGCAATTTACCTGGTGACACGCATGTGCCCCAATATGCGGGGAACGTGATAATGTTGTACACATATGTCACGTTCAGTGCAACACTGCACCTACAACAACAAGATGTGTTACGTTCAGTGCAACACTGCACCAACAACAACAAGATGTGTCACGTTCAGTGCAACACTGCACCAACAACAACAAGATGTGTCACGTTCAGTGCAACACTGCACCAACAACAACAAGATGTGTCACGTTCAGTGCAACACTGCACCAACAACAACAAGATGTGTCACGTTCAGAGCAACACTGCACCAACAACAACAAGATGTGTCACGTTCAGTGCAACACTGCACCAACAACAACAAGATGTGACACGTTCAGAGCAACACTGCACCAACAACAACAAGATGTGTCACGTTCAGTGCAACACTGCACCAACAACAACAAGATGTGTCACGTTCAGTGCAACACTGCACCAACAACAACAAGATGTGTCACGTTCAGTGCAACACTGCACCAACAACAACAAGATGTGACACGTTCAGAGCAACACGGCACCAACAACAAGATGAGGCACGTGCACCACATGATGCACAACACATCACAGTTCACGCATGATGCTCACATTGAACCGCATGATGCGCGTTTTTGCGTTGAAAAATTTAAACCAATGATGTTTTTATATGATCTTCATTGAACTTAGACTGTTTTTCTTTCCTTTTTCTTTCTTTCTTTACACTTGATACGCGGAAGAGATCAGTATGGGGGCACCACAGTGTGGTGTGGGTGATTGCATCATTTAGGCACTGATTTCGTGACGGCTGAGTGTGATGTTTCTTGTGGCTTGTTTGGAGTGGTGAGGATGGTGAGTGAGCGAGAAAAAATGAGGAATAAAGGAAAAAAGAGTAAAAATTGGAAGAAAGGGAAGAAGAAGAAAGGAAAAAAGGGGAACAAGGGGAAAACTGGGAAGAATGAGAACAAGAGGAACAAGGGGAACAAGGGGAACAAAGGGAACAAGGGGAAGAAGAAGAAGAATGGAAAAAAGGGGAACAAGGGGAAAACTGGGAAGAATGAGAACAAGAGGAACAAGGGGAACAAGGGGAACAAGGGGAAGAAGGGGAACAAGAGGAACAAGGGGAACAAGGGGAAGAAGGGGAAGAAGGGGAACAAGAGGAAGACGGGGAAGAATGGGAAGACGGGGAAGAAGGGGAAGAAGGAAAAGAATGGGAAGAAGGGGAAGAAGGGGAAGAGGCCGGGACAGCTGCCAGCGGGGCTCAGATGAGGATGTAGCGCAAAAATAACCCACTAAAATTAGCTACCCGGGCGGAAATAAACCCAACCTCGTTAACCGCCACCCCGCACTGCTGTGCGCACACACCCCGAGTGTGTGTTGAGGGGTTAGGGGTGAGGGGTGAGGGGGCTGAGAGGGAGGGAAGAAATGAGGGGAGCGAGATTGAGAGAAAAGAGTGAAAAATGAAATATAGGAAAGAGTGAAGAGTGAGAGTACGGGAAAAGAGAGTGAGGGAAGAGAGTGAGAGAAGAGAGAATGAGGGAAGAGAAAGTGAGGGGAGAGAGGAAGGGGAAAGTGGAAGGGAGACAGTGAGGGGAGAGTGATGGAGGGGAGAGAAATTGAGGGGAGAGAGTGAGGGAAGAGAGTGAGGGGAGAGTGATGGAGGAAAGAGAGTGAGGAGAGAGTGAAGGAAGGGAGAGCGTGAGGGAAGACAGTGAGGGGAGAGTGATGGAGGGGAGAGAGAGTGAGGGGAGAGTGATGGAGGGGAGAGAGAGTGAGGGGAGAGAGAGTGAGGGGAGAGAGAGTGAGGGGAGAGAGATTGAGGGGAGAGAGTGAGGGAGAGGTAGAGTCAAGTATCTCAGCCCACAATAGCCAGATCAGGTTGCGCCCCAAGTTACACCGGTGACTCACGCTGCCGTTTGGCACGCGAACGTTGGGTGAACGGCAACGCTCCTGCGTCAATTAGAACGTTTATTGCGCGGTAACGTTCCTGCGTCAATTGAAACGTTTACTGCGCAGAAACTTTTATGTATCTTTTGTAAAATATCAACTGAAACCTCTTCTTTTTCTTCTTTCAACAGTCAGATGTTCTTACGTATTTGGTCTACATTAAATTTGCACGAGTGAACTCAGGCAAAATGAATTCGCTGTTTTTGATTTTCAAGGAAATTTGAACTCAATCGAATTGAATTTTCGTAAACCTATTCCAAAAAATAACGAAGTATTGCGTGTCTACGTGAGCTTTAAAGTGAGTGAGATTTGAGCTCGTAATATGTGATTTGAGCTCGTAAGTCAAGACCTGATTTGAGCTCGTAAGTCAAGGCCTGATTTCAGCTCGTAAGTCAAGACCTGATTTGAGCTCGTAAGTCAAGATCAGATTTGAGCTCGTAAGTCAAGGCCTGATTTCAGCTCGTAAGTCAAGACCTGATTTGAGCTCCTAAGTCAAGGTCCGATTTGAGCTCGTGAGTCAAGACCTGATTTCGGAGCTTACATTATATCGTCAAGCAAATATTCCAGCTAACGGTGTCAAAACCAGGGCCTTGCATGTTTTGAATAACTTCATCATCCTTCGTGTTAGTGAGAAAATGGCGAAGTTTATAATAACTCAATCAGTGATGAATAAAATTTGATATCAGTGTGTGGAAAATGATGAAATGGTAATAGAGCTGTTTAACGAATTATTTCTCTTTTTAAATTAAAATCCGTCGACAACGACATGCAATGGTAATGGAAACATTACGGGAACCTTATGAAGAAAACACGAGTTGTGCAAAATAGCTTAAGCAAAAGAAACAGATTCGGTTTCCGAACATGATTTAGAACCAGAAAACTGTTTTAAGAGGTGCAGGGATATCAAGTCATTCATGTACATTTGATGCTTTGGACTACACGCCACGGGAAAATGAACATTTTCACCACAATCTCTCAATCGAATAGAAATGTCACAGCGTAGCAACATTTGCAGAAACACTTGCGTGAAAACTGTAATGAGAGATAAAGCAAACGAACAAGGTTTTTCGTAGCACAGCCTTTCAATCGCGTAAAATCCAGGAATTTATTGAGTTGAAAATACACAATGTATTTGTTCCTACCCTATCAACTGCTCTGAGAACTGAATGGTAATACCCTGGAAAATATTCCACAAACACCAGATGGAAGTGAAAATTGTTGTCGCTTCGGCTTTCTTTTTTGTCCTCGAATTCTACAACTTATTCGCGCACTGAAGCCCCTACGAGCGCGAGAAAAATGCATCAGAAATTATCAGAAACGAACGAGAGGACACACCGAGACGGACACTTCTTGAACTATCCGAACCAGAAGCCCTTCTGCCCTGACCCAACGAACCGTCGATCTCCTCGCCATGCCAAAGTAGAATCCACTCACTCCGCTACAGACACAGCCAAACCAAACCCAGCTGTGGTCAGTGCACAAGCAGTCGATAGTAAGCCCTTTCCCAAGAAAACAAGGCCAAACTTCATCAACCTCAAAGACATCACCCATCCTAATGTGTGTACCAACGGGTACGTTGAGGGGTTGCCCCAAAATGAATCACAGGGTGGCTTTGGTTCAGCAACCAACGAAGAATCCAAAGAACCAAACAAAGAGCACCAGTCACGGAACCACGAAGCTATGGGTTCTTCTAATGGAGATGTACGTTTACCCTCCAGCGTACATCAACCGAGTGAAACTAATGGAAACGGAGATGCTAACGGAAACGGAGATGCTAATGAAAACGGAGATGCTAAAGGAAACGAAGAGGCTACTACTTTTGAGAGCTCGGATGTTTCCAAGCAGGAACAGAAACCAAACTCGTCCAAAGAAGCTGGCCCACCTTTGATCCCTAAGATAATTTCTCGATTTGTGTCCCCTGACGCCACCAACAGTCCTTGTGACTCTCTGTGCTCGACCGACTCCACGCCATGGAACATCGACGGCACCGAAACCATCGTGGAGAACCCTTTCAGGCGATCCAAAGGCTCTCTGCCCGCACTGAAGAGCAGGACTCCATCTTTTCTGGAGCGCGAGCTGAACGCCCTCAGGGAAGAGAATAAGCAACTCAGGTCGTCACTCAAAGAGGTGAGTTGAGGGAAATTTTGTGTTGATTCCCTAATTGAAAATAACTTCAGTGATATTTAAATTATGCACAGTTAAATTTCTAATTTGAGTAGTGGGAAATTTTGTTGTAATCTCTGGATCTGAAATAGCAGGAGTTACCTACAGTTAAATTTCTAAATTGAGTAGTGGGAAATTTTGTAGTAACCTCTGGATCTAAAATAGCAGGAGTTACCTATTGTTAAATTTTGAATTAAGTAGTGGGAAATTTCGTATTAATCAATGAGTCAAAAACAACAGGAGTTTCCTGCAATTAAATTTCTAAGTTGAGTTGTGGGAAATTTGATTTAATATCTGGTTCAAAAATAGCACGAGTTTCCCGCAGTCTAATTTTTAAATTGTGTTATTGAAAATTTTGAATTGATATCTGGATTGAAGATAATGACGGGAGTCACCAGCCCTACGATTTCAAAATTGAGTTGTCCGGATTTTCTATTGTCTGGATCAAAAATGACATGGGATTCTAGCAGTGCAATTTTGAAATTTAGTTCTTAGCAAGGATGAACTAAACTTGAACTTATATAAACTTCATTATGAACATTAGCTTAAGCCTTTTGACTTTGAAATTATAACTTGACTATGAGAGGAACACGCAGTTCTTTATATGGGATCTTAGTGACTTTTATGTTTAAGGAAATAGTTTCATTCATCGTCAGAGCTTCATGTTTAGAATCATTTAGCTACTGCTCCACTGGATCGTAACTGGAGATAGTTTTATGTTCTATCACTGAACAGTATTTCGAATAGTCTTGTAGAGAATATTATGAGATGAACAACTGGAAGGTTGTTAAGTAAAAAATATATTAATAAAGACATCCGAGCCATGTAAGTGAGCATGACAGCTGTTGAAATGAATGAAGAAAGGTACTTATTTGAAATCAGGCTGATTGAGAAATACGATAAAGAAGCGAGCAAACATGTGAAGATTTTCAGAAAAGAACGACATTAAAACTGGAGCTTATGCATTAAAGTTGTTATTTGTAAGAATGTTACACTGTTGCTTGGGCATGATTGATAACAACGTAATGGGAACTAGTGTAAATTTTTAAACTGTATTTTACATTGTTGCCTGTACGTGATTGATGTCAGGCGACCGAGGATTTGGGCAACATACAGAGAATGAATTCCTAAGCTCGTTTCCGTTGACACATTTTATTCCATTGTAATAAAGGGGCGAAAAAATACTAAAATAAGAACTAAAAAATGTACTATAGTGGACACTAAAAAGGGTACTAAAGACGCATTGACAATGGTTTACCAGAATCAAGAAATAAAACTCCTATCTATTTTTGAATGCCTCTTTTTCACTCTCGTTTAATCTCTTATTCTAGAGATGAAATGATCTTTTATTGAACTGACGATGGAGCAACACTGCGAATCGTTTTTCTGTTATTTTTGAATAATTTCCTAGGAAATTTCTTGGTAATCAAGTTTCTAATTTATTTAATTAAAAGCGTAATAATTGGGTTGCAGAAAATGGTGTTCTAAATATTTCGTACCCAAGGGAATGCAGAAAATTAGATATAGATATTATGTTGTAAAAAGGAATGCAGAAAATTGGTATCTAAATCTTACGTGATAAACATGATACAGAAAATACATGATAAACGTGATACACAAAATTGGATCCAACAATTCCGTAGCAAAGGGAGACAGAAAATTATGGTCTAAATATTACGTAGAAAAGGGATTAAGAAAATTGGATATAAATATTACGTAGTAAAGGGATGCAGAAAACTGGATCTAAACATTATGAAGTAAACAAGGATTTACGAAATTATATCTAAATATTAGGTAATGAGAAAAGAATTAAGAAAATTGTATTTAAATAACGTAGTAAAAATGCATACACAAAATTGGTATCCAAATCTTAAGTTAAAAAAAGGAACTTTACAAAATTGAACCTTAATAATACGTACTAAAAAAGAGATACAGAAAATTGATTAGATCCGAATATTACGAAGTAAAAAGGGAATACAGATAATTGGATCTAAATATTACAAAGTAAAAGGAAAATACAGATAATTGGATCTAAATATTACGAAGTAAAAAGGAAATACAGATAATTGGATCTAAATATTACGAAGTAAAAAGGGAATACAGATAATTAGATCTAAATATTACGAAGTACAAAGGGAATGCAGATTATTGGATCTAAATATTACAAAGTAGAAGGAAAATACAGAAAATTGGATCTAAATATTACGAAGTGAAAAGGGAATACAGATAATTGGATCTAAATATTACGAAGTAAAAAGGAAATACAGACAATTGGATCTAAATATTACGAAGTAAAAAGGGAATACAGATAATTGAATCTAAATATTATGAAGTAAAAAGGAAATACAGACAATTGGATCTAAATATTACGAAGTAAAAAGGAAATACAGACAATTGGATCTAAATATTACGAAGTAAAAAGGAAATACAGACAATTGGATCTAAATATTACGAAGTGAAAAGGGAATACAGATAATTGGATCTAAATATTACGAAGTAAAAAGGAAATACAGATAATTGGATCTAAATATTACGAAGTAAAAAGGGAATACAGATAATTGGATCTAAATATTACGAAGTAAAAAGGAAATACAGATAATTGGATCTAAATATTACGAAGTAAAAAGGGAATACAGATAATTGGATCTAAATACTACGAGGTAAAAAGGGAATACAGATAAGTGGATCCAAATAGTACGAAGTAAAAAGGGAATATAGATAATTGGATCTAAATATTACGAAGTAAAAAAGGATTCAAAAATTAGGATCTAACTATCACATCTCTCAGGCAGGGAGGCTGAACGGGCAGTGGAGGACGTACCACGAAGAGCGCCAAGGCTACGTGGAGCGTCTGCTCTCCACCATACACGCTCTCCACCAGCGGCAGGAGCTCTCCACCTCCCCACCTGGAGTTGTGCACAAGGTAATGGTGTCTCCACCTGGAGTTGTGCGTAAGGTAATGGTTTCTCCACCTGGAGTTGTGCGTAAGGTAATGGTTTCTCCACCAGGAGTTGTGCACAAGGTAATGGTGTCTCCACCTGGAGTTGTGCACAAGGTAATGGTGTCTCCACCTGGAGTTGTGCATAAGGTAATGGTTTCTACACCTGGAGTTGTGCACAAGGTAATGGCGTCTCCACCTGGAGTTGTGCACAAGGTTATGGCGTCTCCACCTGGAGTTGTGCACAAGGTAATGGTGTCTCCACCTGGAGTTGTGCACAAGGTAATGGTGTCTCCACCTGGTGTTGTGCACAAGGTAATGGTGTCTCCACCTGGAGTTGTGCACAAGGTTATGGTATCTCCACCTGGAGTTGTGCACAAGGTAATGGTGTCTCCACCTGGAGTTGTGCACAAGGTAATGGTGTCTCCACCTGGAGTTGTGCACAAGGTAATGGTGTCTCCACCTGGAGTTGTGCACAAGGTAATGGTGTCTCCACCTGGAGTTATGCTCAAGGTAATGGTGTCTCCGTTACCATTTATGCACCAGGATTAATGTATCAGGTTTTTAAGGACGTGTGTTGGGAAAAATGTATTATTTGCTTGAAACCTTTCTTGTGCAAGAAGTTAACCATCTCTAGTACCAAGAGAACATCTTTTTACTCAAATTTAGAAAATTGTTAATTTTGGAACTGAAAATACTATTATCTTTTGTATAAAAAATGATTACCTTTTGAATGAGAAACCTTAATGTCACTGAGATGCAAGTACGTTTTTATAAGATAAATTTTTACCTAAATTGTTAGTACAATGTTACATAAGTAGTTAGTACGCTCTCACATAATTAACTGTTACATAAGTAGTTAGTACGCTCTCACATAATTAACTGTTACATAAGTAGTTAGTACGCTCTCACATAATTAACTGTTACGTAAGTAGTTAGTACGCTCTCACATAATTAACTGTTACATAAGTAGTTAGTACGCTCTCACATAATTAACTGTTACATAAGTAGTTAGTACGCTCTCACATAATTAACTGTTACATGAGTAGTTAGTACGCTCTCACATAATTAACTGTTACATAAGTAGTTAGTACGCTCTCACATAATTAACTGTTACATGAGTAGTTAGTACGCTCTCACATAACTAACTGTTACATAAGTAGTTAGTACGCTCTCACATAATTAACTGTTACATAAGTAGTTAGTACGCTTTCACATAATTAACTGTTACATAAGTAGTTAGTACGCTCTCACATAATTAACTGTTACATAAGTAGTTAGTACGCTCTTACTTAATGCATTTGAATTAGTACTCTTCCGAATGCGAGTAGTTACGCTCTTTTATAATCGATTGGATCTCTTTTAGGAGTTAAATTGTTACCCTTTCCGCGAGAAACTTTTCTACGCCGTACTTTATGCGGGCAGTGAAACCAGTGGTGAGCTTGGATCTTTATTGTGGCGCAAGCGTAGCAGATGGACGATTAAGCGCTGGGCCTGAAGGGCCGCCAGCTTATAAAGCCTCTGAGGGGCTCAGGGAAGGAGGGTATGCGAGTATTGCACACACAACTTCTTGAGAAAAGGAACTGGAAAAATATTGGAAATTGGTAAGGAAATGTACATAAACGAAATCATCTCCTAAATAAAAACTGATCAATTCAGGAGGAGTAATCATCGTTCTGCAACAGCAGATACGTGTACTCTCACTTCATATTCATGTCAATTATCTTCCTTTATGGACTAAAAAACATTATCAAAGCATTACAATCTTTTAGGAAATAACATTCAAAGTTATTGGAACACAAACTATAAGTTCACACACCACTTACGGACCCTCACAAATTTTAAAATCTTTTAAATTAAAAGATTTAAATCTTTTAAATTTTGTAAATATTTACAATTCAGCTCTTACGGACTCTCTAAAATTTAAAAAGATTTCGAATATTTTAAATATTTACAATGCAACACTTACGAACACACAAATATTTAAGAATATTTTCGAAATCCTAAAAGTTTTCAATGCATTACTCATGGACACAGAAAAATTTTATGATACTTTTCATCTTTTTTTTTAATTTAAATATATTTATTTTTTTAAACATTTTAAATATTGTAAACATTTTCAGAGCAACACTTATGGACACAGAAAAAGAAAATTTTTATAATACTTTTAAAATATAAAAGAAATATTTCATGTCTTTTAAATATTTCTCATATTTTTTAAATATTTTAAATGCAGTAAATAGTTCCCATTCATTTTTTGATTATTTTAAATCTTATTTTTCTCCAGATATTTAAAATTATTTTAACTATATTAAATACTTGTCTTACATTTCACGGCGCCCCGCAGACTCCTGACGAAGGCGGTGCCAGGGAAGGCAAGGAGACGCAGCGGCTCAGGGAGAGCCTCCAGCGCGCCAGGGCCGAGTATCAGGAGCACGTGACGCTGCTGCAGCTGCAGGTACGCTGCTGTACCTGGGTACTCCTTACTGTGTGTTGGGTACGCTGCTGTACCTGGGTACTGCCCACTGTATGTAGGGTATGCTGCTGTACCTGGGTACTCTTTACTGCACACATGCAGGTACGCTCCTGTACCTGGGTACTCCTTACATTACACATGCAGGTACGTTCGTGTACCTGGGTCGTCTAGTGTACCCGTGTACTCTGATCATTTGAGTGCACATCTACAGACACGGTGTACCTGTGTACTCTTTACTAGGTAGCGTACCTGGCTTCTTCCTACTAGGTACATGTACATATCCTCCTTAGACCTCATATTTTTATCATCTTTCCCGTATATTAGGGGATTTCGGGCGTCTTAATTTATGTCTCGTGTATGAATTTACTTCTCCCTTCTCAATGTATTTCTCGTGATTCAATTTATTCCTTGTACTTTAATCTATGTCTCGCGCCACAATTTATTCATCGCATCTCTATTCATTTCTCGAATCTCTGTTTATTTCTCGAATCTCTGTTTATTTCTCATATCTCTATTTATTTCTCGTAATTCAATTTATTCCTTGTACTTTAATCTATTTCTCGCGCCACAATTTATTCATCGCATCTCTATTCATTTCTCGAATCTCTATTTATTTCTCGTATCTCTACTTATTTCTCGAATATCATTCATTTTTCTCATTTCAAATTCATCCCTCATTTGAATTTTGATATCTCATATATTTCTCATACCCAAAAGTTTCACATCAGTTGATTCATCGCATCAAATTCACTTCTGGTACCTCAACTGCAGTTCAAAGCACTTCCATAGAACAAAATATTGAAGAAGTCTACGGACTTTACAACCAGTATTTAAGTAACTCCGTGCAAAGGTGATAAAATTACTTTGCACGGAGATATTGATATTTTCCTTAAATAAATCTTCCAAATGGGGATGACAAACGAATATATCCATCCTAATAGTAACTGTTTTTAAAATATTCATTTACTTGTACACTGGTGAAACCTTTATCACAGATACGGTCATTAAGTATGTAAGTGCGGGACAGCCACACACAACAACCAACCAACCTAGTAACAACTGAGTGTGATTATATGTGTTGTGGATTGGATAACAGTAACCAGTACGCCAGTAACATCCGTGACGTGTTTGGATGAAAGTAACATCAGTGACGTGTATTGGATGACAGTAATATCAGCGACGTGTATTGGATGACAGTAACATCAGTGACGTGTATTGGATGACAGTAATATCAGTGACGTGTACTGGATGACAGTAACATCAGTGACGTGTATTGGATGACAGTAACATCAGTGACGCGTATTGGATGACAGTAACATCAGTGACGTATATTGGATGACAGTAACATCAGTTATTGGATGACAGTAACATCAGTTATTGGATGTCAGTAACATCAGTGACGTGTATTGGATGACAGTAACATCAGTGACGTCTATTGGATGACAGTAACATCAGTGACGTGTATTGGATGACAGTAATATCAGTGACGTGTATTGGATGACAGTAACAAGGCCAGTAACGTGTATTGGACAACAGGTTCGGGCGCACAGAGACGACTGGGAGGCAGAGAGAGCTGAGAAGAGACTGGAAAAGAGGGCGAGAGAAGAAGCTGAGGAGAAGGTCGCGCTTCTGGTGCAGGAGGTGCAGATTCTGCAGCAGAAGGTAAGCAGCAGGTAGCATGTAGGTAGCAGGTGCATGCTTGTGGAAGTAGCAGGTGGTGTACATGTAGCATTTTCGTGCTAGTAGAAGTTGCGTACTCGTAGAAGAGACGTATATTTATTCCAGAGATAGATGTAAGCACTGGTAACACCGGTAAACTGGTTTATCAGAATTCTTACAATTTTTTCTATCATTTTGTACCAGAATCTCTGTTTTCGGTAAATATTCACGTTCCTTCAAAAGTCTTTTTTTGGTTTCTGCTGTCCTTTAATTTTTTTATCCCTGAGTGAATGCTTTCACTGAAAATCGCTGTTTTCTTTGGAAACCCTTGTTTTCCTCGAAATACTCTCACGCTTTGGTATTCTTGAGCACCTCTCATACCATAAGACACCCCTGAATGTTGCCATAACATTCCAAAATTTTGGCTTCCCCACAGTCTTCTTCATAGTCTTCTCATAATCTTGTCAAAGTCATAGTCTTTTAGCTTGCCCGTAATCTTCTTCATAGTCTTCTCATAGTCTTGTCATAGTCATAGCCATTTTGCTTGCCCATAATCTTTGCGTTTCGAATTTTACATTTCGTTTCATGGGAAGTGCTGCTATTCTTAATAAATATTAAACCTTAAAGGTTATTGTACGCTTATGAAATCCATTTATTCACATCCATATTATTCCATATTCCATGATATTTTTCATATGTTGAGATTTTTTCATCTAACGAATTTCAATTTTTTTTAATCAGATAAAAGAGCAAGAAAACAGGGCGGTGATGTGCAGACGCTGTGGCGGAGCGAGAGACTATTCCACCTTTGATGGATTGGGTCATCCACCTCTCCCAGTCACTCATCCACCTCTCCCAGTCACTCATCCATCCCCTCTGGTCCCCCATCCCTCTCCAGACACGCATCCATCAGCTCCAGTTACTCATCCCCCTTCAGCCACTCTTCCACCTCCAGCCACTCATCCAACCCCTTCAGTTCCTCATCCACCCTCTTCAGTTACTCACCCACCTTCAACCACTCGTCCCTCTCCTCCTGTCACTCGTCAACCTCCAACTACTCATCCATCACCTGTGGCCACTCATCCACCACCTTCAATCCCCCATCAACCTCCCAGTGACACTCATTCATCATCTACAACCACTCATCCATCATCTATTTCTGTTATTCGGTCACCCCTTCCATCCACTCATCCACCCCCTTTAACCACTCATCCACCTACTGCAGTAATTCATTCGTCTCCGCCAGATTCTCATCCTCTTCCTTCTGCCAGTCATCCATCTGCCTCAACCGCACATCCACTTCCAGTACTTCTACAATGCCCTATAAACAGTCACGTTCCTATCATAAACAATAATGTTTCTCCCATAAACAATCACGCTGTTTCTTTTAGCAGTAATGTTCTTCTCACAAACAGTCATGTTCCTTCCACAAACAGTCGCAATTTTCCCATAAACGATCATGTTCCTTCCACAAACAGTCGCAATTTTCCCATAAACAGTCATGTTCCATCTACAAACAGTCATACTTCTTCGACAAACAGTCATATTTCTCCAACTAGTTGTGTTTCTTCCCTAAACAATCATGCTCTTACCACAAACAGTCATGTTCTTTCTATAAACAGTCACGTTTCTCCCTCAACCAATCACATTCCTCCCTTAAACAGTCATATTTCTCCCTCAACCAATCAGGGTCCAGCTACAAACAATATTCTCCCATCAACCAATCACATTCCTCCTGACAGCACCCAACCGCATTCTTCAATCGTGTATCAGAAATCAGCCTCGGAAAGTCAGTTTTCTACCACGTCGCCACCGGAGTCTCAGACGCCAGGTACGTACATAGTTAATCAAGTACGATAATCAAGTTAAACATTTCGTAATCTATGCTCAACTTATATCGATATAAAAAATTAGTCTCAGTTTTTCCTACGTGGTTTGAAAGTCCAATGTACTCTTTGTATTAAAATTTGCAAGAACTTTTCATGAGTTTTATAATTTATTCCATTTTAGTAATATTTTTAATTTTTTGCAACCAAAGACCAGTCTGATCAATGTGACAGACAATCCAGGTTCAGTTCATTAGTTTTCCATTTTTGTAAAAGCGCAGTTACACAAAGATTTGTGAATTCGACATTGAAATTTATGACATTCAAATTCGTTCAAATTTTAACAAAAATTAACGGCACTAAATACTCGCGAACTCGAATGGTATCGAGAGCCGATGCGAAACAGATTTTTGACTGCATTTTTGTTTTGTCGATGCTGAAAACGAATATTTTCATATCTGACCTACTTTCGCTAAAGTGTCAATTTTAGTTTGAACATAACATCATTTTATCATTTAATATTTTGAAATTTTTAGAAATGCTCTTCCTAATTTCAGTGAAATTTAAAACACGAATTTTATATCCTCGCCTTTTAATTTCACGTGCATTAAAATCGTGTACAAATAACATTTAAAAATGTTCAAATTGTCATCCCTTGCGTTTCACGTGCATTAAAATAGTGGGAAAAACACTGAAAAAATGTTCCAACTGTAGGGAATGAAAAATCTTTTTCTTCACAGGAATGTGCGCAGATAACAAAAAGGCTCCGGCATCGCAGAGCACCAAAGGGAGGCAACCTCTCGAAAGCATCAACGAACCCAAAACTCCAGCAGACAAAGCAAAACCTGGCAATTCAAACGTCCAAACCCACGCTAATAAACCTAACTCATCTAAAGCTCCTCCAAGCAACCGTTATGCAACAGGCACGGCAGATGAAAGCAGATTTCTGCAAAACACAAGAGCTTCAAAAAGTTTTTACGAAGAGCCTAAATATTCCCAAAACCAAAGATCGTCAAAAACGTCGTACGAAGAAAAGGTTTTCGCTCAAAATTCACGTCCGATGAACCATTCGCCTCACCACCGCAGAGAGGATGAACCAGAAAATGCAGCTCCGGGTTACAAACATCAGTCATCCGTGAGTGCTGGGGCAGTCATCCGAAATGCAGTAAGCTGTAAACAGTTCAAGAATCAATCAGTGACCTGTGAACAGTTCAAAAATCAATCTGTGAACTGTGAACAGTTCAAGAATCATTCTGTGAACTGGGAACAGTTCAAAAATCAACCAGTAAGCTGTAAACAGTTCAAGAATCAATCCACAGCCAAGCAGCAATCCTCCACTGACCACAAGACTCACACAAGCTGCAGCAGACAACGGGAGATTGTGAGCGGCACCGCACAGTACCACGGCGGCGGGGCTGCTAATGTAAGACTTGAGAGCAGTGGTAGACTAATTGTGGAATAGTAGGTGATCAGTTGTGGACTACTAATTGAGTTCTAGTTGACTCTACTTGGTCAACCCAGGCCCCTGCCAGGCCCTTGTCGGTCCGGTGAGCTTTTTTCGTTTTGTTGTTGGAAAAGGACCCTTAGGTGGTGGACTATTTGGTCCTAAAATTTTATGGCGCTACGGACACTAGATCCCCCTC
>JACJUY010001356.1:74666-85939 GCA_014220935.1 Platorchestia sp. MABIK | reverse complement strand
GATGTGTTGTGTGGTGCTGTGGTGTGTGGTGCTGTGTGATGTGTGGTACTGTGTGGTGTGTGGTGTTGTACTGTGTGGTGTGTGGTGCTGTGTGGTGTGTGGTGTTGTGCTGTGTGGTGCTGTGTGGTGTATGGTGCTGTGTTGTGTGGTGCTGTGTTGTGTGGTGCTGTGTGGTGTGTGGTGTTGTGCTGTGTAGTGCTGTGTGGTGTGTGGTGCAGTGTATGCTACTATCTCAGTGCTATGTGCACCACGGTGTACACTACCACGCACAATACACCCACACACACCATGTCTTTGTTATGTATACTAATGTCGACTCTGTTTTGCATACCATTATGAACACTGCTATGTACGGATTGGACACTGCCATGTGCACTATTATGTACATTGTCATGTACACCACTAAGTATACTATTTTATACACTACCATGTATAATATCAAATGAACCATCATTTACTCTGCCATATACTCTACCACGTACACTACACGGTAGAGCAAACAGGTAGGTTCAAACCAGACTTTTTTCACTGACGGTGTGTGTGGTTTTGCTGACGTCACGGCAACGAACCAATAGCAGCGCTCATATTGCATCGGGTAGCACTGCTACCCCCAAATCTGGCTCCACTTTTGGCCCAACGACATGGCGTTTGGGTGACGTCATTAAGTTTGTTTGAAATAAAGCCTTTCTATTGGCTAGTCGAACAAGAGGAGGTGTATTTTCTCCCATAGAAATAACTCTACCTTGTTTCCTCTATCGTGGTACACTAGCAGTGTGCTCGCGCCATCGAAAATGGTGGCTTTAATTTCGAGATGGAGCGACATTTCACTAACGAAAAACCTTTTGTAATAAACGTAGGAAATTTACCTCAGATGAGGTACGATAATGTTATCGCGCGCGGCTCCTAATGATTGTGTATCTGTGCTACGGACCTCATTTAATTATTTATTACATTTTAATGCAATTTAATGTAATGAACGTAGGAAATGTACGCCAGATAAGGTACAAAAATGTTATCGCCCATGAATCCAAATGATTGAATAGTGTATCTGTGCTACGGACCTCATTTAATTATTTAATACGAGGTTCTAAAGTTAGACAATATCCTCTCATTTTAGCCTCTACTCCCACTGTCTCTCATGAGGGTACAATTATTGTACCTATGGGAATTAGCTCTCCCAAGGCGGAGATGTAAGGTCACGACCTGGTGGTTAGGTAGGCTTTGCTTTTTTTAAATGAAAAAGGTTTTTGATTTGTTTTGGACCCCATTTTTGATAACTGTCGTCATTTTTACAGCACCTTAGACTTTTTTCTTTAAACTTTAATTTTTTTCATTAACTTCTTTCCTAACTTACTGCATAGGAACTGCTCAATGTTGTGTTGATAATGCTTTACTTGAATTTGTGACTATTAGAAACTTTATTTTCGGCACGAGTTTGCTTTAACAGACGTAGTCGTTTTCATAACGTCGGTATGAGGATCTTGTGAATGAAAAATTGTGAACACTGATTTTGAAAACATTCAGTCAATTTCTGTGGCGTAAACAAGTCAAAATTTTCCACCACCGCCTATCAGAGTTTCTTTTCCAATTTGTGCACGCAGCTTAAAATCGTAGCTTTCTGCTTCCTTTGCACATGAAATTTTTCTTTAATAATTCCAATAACTAAATTCACTAATTGAAATGATAACAAATGGTGAATTCAATTTTTCAAAAATTTCACGTTCTTCAATGATCAGATAAAATGCGCATCAAAATGTTAGATTTTTTTTAGAAAAGTATTCAAAGACTCCGTTGCATAAAACTCAAAAGACAAATTCATTCAATGAATGGTAAACTTCCCTAAAATCAGTTAAAGTATATCTCACAACGTCAAATTCATTCAAAAATACTTAAATACTAAAAAAATCAAACAATTACACATTGAAATTAATTTTTTCAAAATTTTTGAAACACCCATTAGTGAGTTGTAACAATTGCAAAATAAACGTCAAACTCTTTTACAAATACTCAAACACTCAATAATCAATTTAAAAGTCCCCCATAACCCCCAAATTCTTTTAAAAGTACTCAAATATCAAAAATTCAAGTGGAAGAAACGCACAATAAATTTTGAACATTTACGAAAACTACAATAAGCCTCAAAATCGGTTACAAAACCAATAGGTTACAAATTCTATCACCCAAATGTCAGTTGCAGCAAAAACACAATAAACTTTGAATCTTTCCAAAAATTATACAAAACCCAGAAATTTATAAAAAAAACAAGTAGCAATACTATTTCAAAAAATTCAGCGACAACATTTTCCCTTAAGAATCTCCGAATCCAATCAAAAAATGTTTTTAAAAAATAGACACAAAATCAACAGGTTACAAATCCTATCACACGAATATTAGTAACAACATTCACACAACAAACAGCGAATTCTTCTGAAAAATATGAAAACACAAATCTGTTACAAAAGAAAGAGAGCAGGTTCAATTGAAAACCATGCAATAAACGTCGAATCCGTTCAAAAAATAAAAAAAATCTCTTACAAATGAAAGAGAGCATGATCAATTGACAATCATGCGATGGACGTAAAATTCATCCAAAAACATAAAAACCAAATGTGACACACAAGCAAGAGGGCTGGATCAATTGATAATTTTGCAATAAACGTAGAATCCACCCAAAAAAAAGCACAATAGCTACCCATGCACGAGGGCTGGATCAATTGATAATCATGCAATAAACGTAGAATCCACCCAAAAATATAAAAAACATATTAGCTACACAAGCAAGAGAGCTGGATCAATTGATAATCATGCAATAAACGTAAAATCCACCCAAAAAAAATAAAAACATATTAGGTACACAAGCAAGAGAAGAGGACAAACAGGCCGGCACAGCGGCGGCAGGACACGCGTCATGTGGTGGGCGATAGCGGCGCTGTGGTGCGGCCGCTGCCTCTCCCTCGGGTCTTAATGAAATGTTTCTATCTTTTGCTCCGTCTAATGGGGCAAGAAAAATTCCTCTGGAGAAGTGTTGCAAATTTTTCAAATGTTTTTAATGTTTCAAACGTTTCTAATGTTGAAATGTTGAATCTTTGAAATGTTTAAGACATTTCAATTGTTGAAGCTTTGAAATGTTTAAAATATGTCAAATGTTTCAAACGTTTCTGATGTTGAAATGTTGAAACTTTGAAACATTTAAAATGGTTCAAATGTTTCAATTGTTTCAAATTATTCAAATGTTTCCAATTTTTCAAACGTTTCAAATGTTTCAAATTTTTTTAACGTTTCAAGTCTCAAATTTTTCAAATGTTTTCCATCTGACGTTTTTCATTTTAAATGTTTTATCGCTCTTTGTGGGTCAAATGACACAAGAAAAAACTACTCTTGGTTAATTATTATAATAGATTAATTTAATCGTAGAAATTAATCGTCCTCAATCACATTTAATTATTAATTATTAAGAACCATTATCATCAGGAAATTTGGATGTCTTCATTTAATTTTGTTTGCAGAAATGTCAGCATTTTATTTTTAATGAAATTTATGAATGAATTTAACTTTTGATGAATCGATGTTTGGAATTAATCATGGTTTCACTCATACCTAGATATGAGCCTGAATAAACATGTTTAGATCCAATTTTTTTTGAGTAAACGTCAAAATTCCCATCACAATATTTTAAATTCTTGAACCTTAAACCATTGAAAGTGCGCAAGATTTACCCCCACCCAAAAAAAATTTAATTTTCTTTTATTCTCAAAAGGAACTGAAAAAAACTTGCATTTGAGCTTTATTTTCTCGTTGCTCAAAACGCAAACTTTGTCGAACAATCGACGATGCAAAGTTTTGGTCATATTAACGTCATGAACAAGCATTCTCTGAAGTCAAAAGAAACGAATGTGAAACTAGAGCCAATACGGATAAAAAACTAAAGTCAAAACAAGTAGTAAAATAAAATAAAAACAAATAAGAAATTATTAAAGCCAAACGAATAGGAAACCAAAGTCAAAACGAATGCAAAACTAAAGTTAGAACGACTAGGAAACTAAAGCCAAAAGAAAGAGAAAACCCAAAATGGAACGAATAGAAATTTGTATTCTACTAAAATGAATAAAAGAGTAATGAAGACATGTGACGTGAACGAACATGAGTGATTCCAGATTTTGAAACATTTTTCGAATTTATTTTCATAGCATTTATCAAAGTCTTTGTTCGCGTCTCTTTGAAAAAATCTGTATGGTGTCAAAAAATGTCCAAAAATTGTTTGCCTTTGATCCCCAAAAATTGTGTCCTTGTTCAGTTATAAATTTTAAAATCTAACGAACTCAACTCAAATATTTAAAAACGCGTAAAAATTTAGCATTTCGGTGGAAAGTTAATAAGCAAATTAATAGTTCACAAAAACTAGAAATCAATTCATAAAAACTTTCCGACGTTCATCCGTTAAATTTTTCACGACACCAGCATCCGTGTTTTACCTGATCAGTGGTCTGGGTGACCTCTAAGGTGTGTGCGTGTTGCTTGAGATCTTGTTGTTGAATGCCTTCAATCTTATTTGAGATATACTCCAATAATTATTATCGTAATGCATTGTAAAGTCATTGTATATTTAGCACGCAAATACTTGTCTTTAAAACACCCAAATTTGTCAGTGCGTTTTCTCCTAGTGCAGAGAAATGGGTTTTTTAGAACATGGTCGCTTCATTTTTTTCCTAAAAACTTTGTAGTCTTCATTTTGAGTTACACTTTATACCCCTCAAAGAAATACCTCGTACAACCATGCTCCAATTCACTATATAAAAAAGCCATGTAGAATATGTAATGAATGAGACGTTGGATTTTTTAAAGCCTAAGGACAGATAATTTTGCTCACACGAAATGCCAATTTTAATAACTTTTTGCATTTCATTCAAGTGTCTTCTTCTTGCTTTGTAGATGTTGATCTCATCTCCTGGATTTTAATTGAAAATTGACTTTCGTAATGCATTTAATCTTTAAGTAATCTACATTTAATTTATTTTATTCATTTTTACTAACTTTATTCTAAATTTAGTAAATTTTTTCTTTTTGATGCACATTATTTTCAATTTAATCCACGTTTTTCATTTTGATTCACTTTATGCTATGTTTATACGATTTATTGCATTTTAATTTGGGTTTTAATTTCTTTCTGGTAATTTTTTCTAGCTTCACATTTATTATGAATATTGGTACTTGTGTGTTATCTGTCAGCACTTTAAATTTATGGTTTCTTTTAATGTTAAAGTTAGGTTAGGTTAATTAAGTTGTTATTCATTGAATAATTTCTAATCTTGGCCTGAAACGGAACAGAAAGGAAAATTATAAAAATCAATCATAACTTAATTAGCTAACCTAAATTAACCTAACCTTAACATCAAAAGGAAGCCATAAATTAAAACTGCTGACAGATAACACACAAGGGCTTAACTCGGGAGTTAGCCCCGTTGGTGAAATATTCGATAACTAAACCTCCCACTAGATGGCGCCACTAGTCTTAAGCTTAACTCGACGCGAGAAAACCGGATTCACTGCGGTAGCTCCCGTGATGGCCCGAAATGAAAAAGAAGTTCCGTGGAGTTGGTCGAAGTTACTTAGAGGTCCTTTGAAGAGTAGAGACGAATGTTTGAATTGTCTTACTTGTTGGGTTGGGTTGGGTTGGGTTGGGTTGGGTTGGTTGGTTGGTTGGTTGGGTTGGGTTGGGTGAGTGATACAGAGCCGTGGATGGTGTATCCGTTTTTCTTGCGTCGAGTTAAGCTTAAAACACGTGGCGCCACCTAGCGGCAGGTTTAGTTATTATAACCAACGGGGCTAACTCCCGAGAAACCCCCACACAAGTACCTAAGAATTAATTCCAAGTTGAACTAAAATATCAGTTTTGTACTCAGACTCCATTCTAAAATGATGCTCTTCAATTTATTTATTAATTAATATTAAGCGATATCGGACAAACATTCCTTCCTGAATTAAAAACGAAGTCAATAGCGCATTTCACCCCAAATCGAAATTGGCATGGATAATAAATTTTACCCTAAACTAAAATTGGCGTTTCCAAAAACCCGCATTCCAGGCCGGCAAAAGTTCGGGCACAGTTCCAGAAGACATCGTGACGGGCACTCCGGACACAACCACACACACAGCAACCGAGACAACCACCAGTACTACACCTGAGTCTTCCACCACTGAATCTACCACCAAACTACCTGGGTCATCTACCGCTGCGTCTACTTTGCCAGTTGATGAAGAAGATGAAGCCACCACCGAGAGTTACGACCGAGTGGCGAACGATACGGATATTGAAGAGCCTACTGAGGAGGGCAGCGGGACTACGGAAACTACGACAGATTTGTGGTGAGTTGTGGTCCAGGAAACTACGACAGATTTGTGGTGAGTTGTGGTCCAGGAAACTACGAGATTTGTGGTGAGTTGTGGTCCAGGAAACTACGAGATTTGTGGTGAGTTGTGGTCCAGGAAACTACGATAGATTTGTGGTGAGTTGTGGTCCAGGAAACTACGAGATCTGTGGTGAGTTGTGGTCCAGGAAACTACGACAGAATTGTGGTGAGTTGTGGTCCAGGAAACTACGACAGATTTTTGGTGAGTTGTGGTCCAGGAAACTACGAGATTTGTGGTGAGTTGTGGTCCAGGAAACTACGACAGATTTGTGGTAAGTCACAGTCCAGGAAACTACGACGGATTTGTGTTTAGTTGCAGTGTAGGAAGCTCTGACAAATTTGTGGTAAATTGCAGACAAAACCATGACAGATTTTTTTCAAAAGCTAGTTTTTGGATTTGCTTCATGAAATTTGTAATTAGCTATGCTCTAGAAATTCGTGTCGAAGCCAGATTATATTCACAAAAGTAATATAATCAGCAGCATATGTACGCTTGACGACTTTATTGTAACACTTTGATGTATTGTGAATGTCTTTGATAAGAACTCATTAATTTAAATATTCAAATCAGCGCACTTATTAATAATTCAACTTTATAATGAGAGAACAAGTGAAACTGGCTGGATAAAAACCATTCTCTGTCGCATTTCACATTTCGAAAAAAACGAACTTCTCTTAATTTTCAAAGGAATCAATAATTTCTTTTGGACCGCAAAATATGATAACTGCGGTTGGAACTCAAGACAAGTTGTTTTATAAATTCGGCCGTTCTGAATTTCTGAGAAAACCATCATGGCAGAAATCTGAGTGTGTGCGCAGAAAAATATGGTAGAAATAAAGCGTTACTCTTGTTAGCTATTGATGTGAACTGTCGGTATTTTTTAATGGAGAATTTGCTCATTTTCTTGAGAATTTATAAGTTCATAAAAATCCGTTGATGCTGTGGCAACTGTTGATGACAAAAACAATGATATAATAATGCTGAAGCTACTAGTGCGTGTAAGTATTGTTATCCACTAGCAGTTGTTTGTGTGCAGTTTTAATTTTGTATTTTCAATGACCAGTGGAAGCAAATTTTGCATATCCTAAGATTTCGGTTGCATTTACTATAACCGTCGTAAAAATAAAAAAATTGATTATGCATAATATTTATAATTTTCCAATTTTTTTATATCGACATTTGTCTTAATCGAATTGAGCACTTTTTCAATTTCATTCAAAGTTTGCAATTAAAACAAGAAGCGGTCAATGTGTATAGTTGTGTTGTCGTTGTGTTTTGTGTACGCAAGCCGTGTCCACACAAACCTTGTGTACGCGTAGAATAAAAACATTAAAAACAACTTATAAATAACATCTAATTTTCATACCAGGTTTAGCAGCCCCACCACATCAACCTCGGAGACCCTGTCATCTACCACCGAGACCCTGTCATCTACCACCGAAGCCACAATCATCGAAATTTCTACCAACGCCACAGAAGACAGCGAGTCCACCACCACAGAAGACGATCTCTGGTCTGCCTACAACGAGACTGAAGAAACAGTTGAAACTACACTTGCAACCAGCTCTGTCACGTCAACAACTTATCACTACGACGAAGTGCACAACGAAACGTCTACTGAAATCTACAATCTCTTCACCGAAACACCCGTTGATGATTTCTCAGAAAGCCCTGAACCAACGATTTCAACCGACGTGGAAAATGAAACGTTGATAACGACAATCGACGTAGAAGAAGAGACGTCGATAACGACAACTGACGCAGAAGAAACGTCGATAACGACGACTGACGTCGCAGAGACAACGGAAAAAACGACCGAAGTTGAAAAGACGAGCGAAACTTCTACGACCACCGCGGCCGAAACTACGGCGGCCGTCACGACTACGCCTGAACCATACGAGTCCGTGCTGCTTGAGATCAAAGGTAAGTTAATTTCTGAGATGGGTACTTATTAACGCTCCCAGAGGGAAAATTTGAGGTCTCGAGCTGAGAGTTAGGTAGGCTTTCTTTTAGTCAAAATAAAGGTTTCTTTGTTTTGTTAAGGCCCACTTTTTTTGGTTTAATACAGTCCTGTTTTTCAGCACCTCTGACTTTTTTCTTCAATTTTTATCTCGTTTTGAAATCTTCCTTGTTAACTGTTTCAATGCACACACGATCATGTGCGTGAACACACCATGTGTGTAGATTCCGCGTTCAATTAATGTCATACTAAATGGTAACTTCATCCTTCCTCTCTTCGAACATCTTTGATGTGGTAACGGAAGCTAAAACTAACTTATAATCAATGAATCATTATGTTCTCGTTTACACTTTAACTTCATCGTGAGCCACCGGTGCCGAAGGAGTCGATTTTCGTAATGCTGCTGACCGACCAGTAATCACAAACTCAATTTTCGTAAAAACTTAATCGAAGCTAAAAAAAAGGCGAGATCCAGTTAATGTTTGCTATTTTGGAGATTTCTTACTGCAATTGAAATGAAATTTGAGTTAAATTTCAAACTCCAGTTTAACCTGCCGCAGTCAGAGTGTCAAAGGCTTATAGAAGTATACGCAGTTATGGCGTATTTGTGTGGGAGTATTTTTGGTTATGTTGCAATGTACACTAAATTTTAGAATGTCACACGATCTGCTATGGAAAATGAACTACAACAACGAGGGAAAGAACGCTTTGGTACTTCCTGGTTATCTCTTATTACTGTATAATAAGAAGAACCCCACCACATATGTATTATAATTTGTATTACAATTTTCTTGATTCTGTCTTTACCGACTAGAAAGTATGCTTATTTCTTATGACTGTTAATAATTATTTCTGTTCTACAGTAAATATTTATTTCTTAATACTGTTGATAATTATTTCTAATTACTTTTAATATTTATTCCTTATAATTCCTAATATTTATTACTTACAACAGGTAATATATGATTTTTATTAGTCAATATTTATTTCTCATTATTGTTAATTATTTCAAATTACTTTTCATAGTTATTACTTGCCATTGTTAATATTTTAATTACTGTTAATGTTATTTCATTTTACTGTTAATAATTATTTCAAAGTACCTTTAATATTCATATCTTACTACTGTAAATATTTATATTCCATTACTCCTATTTATTTTTGGAATTTTGCCGTTTATTTAAATTTTTTTGTCTCTGAACTTTGTCTTTGAACTAGTAACTCTACCTAACCTCACCTTGCTCAACACGTTCACCGCAGTGGGTTAAACTTAAGTTCAATATCCAACTCAAAGATAGAAATGAAAAAAGAAAAAAACGTAAAAAAAAAATCGTACTCAAATTTAAAATTGAATTTAGTTAACAATTTTGAAAACGGCAATCATTAACTGGTTCGTGCCTTCATTTATCTTTCATTAAGAATTTCTGAAAATTAAGTTAGTGACTACTGGTCGGTCAGCAGCATTATGAAAATTACCTCCATGTACACCGCCGGCTCATGTCGCAAAAATTTGGCACAGCTGTCTGGTATAATTTAAATTATTTTGTATCCTTTTTACCAAAAAATTTGCACGGTCGTCTGGATTTTTTCAAATTAGTTTGTAGAATTACCAAAAAATCCGCACAGCGGTTAGTCATATTTTGTATTATTATTGCCAAAAATTACTCGTTTTATCAAAATTATTTTGTATTATTATGACCGGAAAATCCGTACATCGGTCTGGTATTATCAAAGCTATTTTGTATTATCATTTTCTTGATTTTAAAGCATTTTACCTACAGACGAGCCAGACGTGTGCACGCACCCGGATTGTAAGGAGCTGGCGGCCAGGATGCTGGACATGATGGATCACAGAGCTGATCCTTGTCAGGTGAGGGTGTGCTCTTGTCAAGTGAGGGTGTACTCTTGTCAGTTGCTGTAGGTGAGGGTGTACTCTTGTCAGGTGCTGTAGGTGAGGGTGTACCCTTGTCAGGTGCTGTAGGTGTGGGTGTACTCTTGTCAGGTGCTGTAGGTGAGGGTGTACTCTTGTCAGGTGCTGTAGGTGAGGGTGTACTCTTGTCAGGTGCTGTAGGTGAGGGTGTACACTTGTCAGGTGCTGTAGGTGTGGGTGAACTCTTGTCAGGTGCTGTAGGTGAGGGTGTACTCTTGTCAGGTGCTGTAGGTGAGGGCTTACTCTTGCCAAGTAGGATTACCAACTAGAAAGTATACTTATTCAACGCTACGCGAATTCAATAGAGAGACTTGCTGAAGCATGAACTGGAGCGCACTACATAAGTATAAGATTCCAACACAAACGAAGTATATATATTTATTTGCATTTTCACATTTTCAAAATAAAATTAACGCAACGGAAGTAATGCATTTTTCATTCTTTTCTCAAAATCCTTTTTTTCGACAATTGACATAGGTGATACGATACCCATGTCAATGATACCCTTACGATCAGCAAGCATCTTCAAAACTTATGTTAAACATTTCATATATATACTTTCTTGGAAATAAACTTTTTTGATAGGATTGCTTCCATGAGGTTCTTACGTAATGCGCCGCACATCTCATGGATGACGTCGGTGAAACATGATTATAAGTGTGTATCTTTAAAGAATTTTACGCACATTTTTTGAGTGATGTATACAGCTTAAACTTACCATAGATTTCGTAGTTTCTTACCTTTATTATAAGACTTCTACCAGTACCCGTGTGTTGGGGTCTAGAACGACCCTTAAACCCCAAGCCGACTCTCAAACCTTAAATCAACCCTTAACCCTGAAACCCTACCTTCAAACCCTGAAACCCTACCTTCAAACCCTGAAACCCTGATTTCAAACTCTAAAACCCTGCCTTCAAACCCTGAAACCCTACCTTCAAACCCTGAAACCCTACCTTCAAACCCTGAAACCCTACC
>JACJUY010001356.1:57329-69258 GCA_014220935.1 Platorchestia sp. MABIK | reverse complement strand
TGCGTCAGGTTTGGGTGCGATGCGTCAGGTTTGGGTGCGATGCGTCAGGTTTGGGTGCGATGCGTCAGGTTTGGGTGCGATACGTCAGCTTAGGGTGCGATACGTCAGCTTAGGGTGCGATACCAAAGGACAGATCTGGTTAGGGTGCGATGTCAAATGATACTTCAGGGAAAGATGTGATTCTGTGAGAGACTTTTGCTATATATGTGATACCATAGGATCCTTGAGGTAAAGATGTGATACCGTGCAATACATCAGCTTGGGATACGATCCTAAAAGAATCCTCAGAATAAGATGCGATTCCATTAAATACTTCAACTTGAGATGCAATACCTCTACTCAAAACATGATACCACACGATACCTCAACTTGGAATACGACACCATACCCCAAATTCAAAATTAATCCGTTAATTCAAGGGATTCAAAATTAGAATCGTACATTGTATTTGTTCTATAGTTGGGACAGATAGTTAGCCGTATAAGTTGAGCTGAGCTTGTGACGGTGACTTGCGTGTCTACTATGGCTCATGCTTCGATGCCGGGTGAGAACTTTGTAACAAGTCTAATTTTAAATCACAAGATATGATTTTATAATGCATTAAGCTTCAATTGGAGTGTTTTACGGCATCGCTTTTCATTATTTCTCGGTTCTAAAACAACAAAATAAGAGCAAAAACCTAATTTGGACGATTTGTCTAACTTAATGACGGCTATGTCAACCAGACTGAAGCCGCCAACCACAAATTCTAGAGTGATTATCGATTTTCGAACATCGAATCTCAGCTGAGAAGCAAGAGGTAATTATATTCTTCAATACTCTGTGATCGACGGACATAACAATATAGTCACTAATTTAATTTCAATCATGAATGATTTTTTTAAGCCATCGTGGAAAGAGCGCACCTGAATGTATTGCACATTTTGATCTTCATAAATAACTAGCGACTAAGATTCACAGGTAATTGTACGGTATATTTCTTATAGTTGTCTCATTCTTGTCCTACTCTAGCCCTATTATGGTCCCAATCTTGTCCCATATTTGTTCCCCTTGGCTGAGGGCATAGACATCGTACATTTTAACTACCTCATTATTGAATCAACAAAAAAAAGCGTAGTCTAACTATTCCTCGTGTGCATTAAAAGCCCCAATATTGCCTCCACACTAAAAGCCTGGGGCAATTCTACTTCATGTTTAATAACTGCCCCAATATTGCCCCTACCAAGAACATGAGACACGTCCTCCTCAAGGTCTTCAATTGACCCATCAACGTTCCTAGATCAAGAACTTGCGGGCAGGTCCACTGTAATTGTTCCATTATCCCCCTTAGATCATAAGCCCCAGACCCGCATTAATTACCTCATTATTATTCCTGCATTTTAAGTCTGGAACAGCATTCGCTAATCACCCATTAACGACTCAAATAAGGAACTTGGGACAAGCCCTGCTAATTGCTCCATCATTGTCCCAGATAGAGGGCTTGGGACAAGCCCTGCTAATTGCTCCATCATTGTCCCAGAGAGAGGGCTTGGGACAAGCCTCGCTAATTGTCCCATAATTGCCCAGATCAAGGGCCTGGGACAAGCTCCGCTAATTGCCCCATAATTGCCCCATAATTGCCCCATAATTGCCCCAGATCAGTGGTCTGGGACAAATCCCCACTTATTGCCCCCTCGATCCCCCCAGATCTGTTTACCCCCACTCATTGCCCGCTAATTACCCACTCATTGCCCGCTAATTACCCACTCATTGCCCGCTAATTACCCACTCATTGCCTGCTAATTACCCACTCATTGCCCGCTAATTACCCACTCATTGCCCGCTAATTACCCACTCATTGCCCGCTAATTAGCCCCTGATTGCCCCCTGCCCGCCCAGATCAAGGGGCTGGGCCAGGCGCACCTGGTCAACAGGCTGCAGGAGGCGGCACGCGCGCTCAACCTCACCCAGCACGTGACGGACGCCACCCTCGCGCAGCGCCTCATTGGCGAGACCGCCCTCGACTCCGAGCTCCTGCTCCAGGATATCAAGGTGGGGCAGGTGGTGCGGGCAGGTGGTGCAGGTGAGGGCAGCTGATGGGGGTGGTGCAGGTGAGGGTAGGTGGTGCAGGATTTCCAGTTGAGGGCAGCTGGTGGGGGTGGTGCAGGTGGTGCAGGATATCAAGGTGAAGGCAGGTGGTGCATGTGCTGCAAGTGAGAGGAGAATATAAATATGAGGGCAGACGGTGCACGTGAGGGCAGGCTTGCATAACTAACACACAAATTTCGACAAAATATGCGAAAATTTTTCAAAATATCTTGCTCGACAAGAAAAACCCACGGAATACGTACATCAAAGAAAATCACTGAGAGTTGACGTCTTTCATTCACAGTGTTTTACTTAACGAAGTGTGAACGAATGAAGTTTAAGCTTTACGATTGTTTGAAGGATTTTACGATGGCTTCCTCGGTGTCTTGTAGTGAAAGTCTTTGTTCTTTGAGGCATCGTTACTTGTCGTAATTGAAAAAGTAACGATAACTCCTAATTGGATAAGGAACGGTAACTCGTAATTGGATAAGTAGCGGTTACTTGGAATTGGATAAGTAGCGGTTACTTGTAATTGGATAAATTGCGGTTACTTGTAATTGGATAAGTAACGGTAACTTGTAATTGGATAAGTAACGGTAACTTGTAATTGGATTAGTAACGGTAACTTGTAATTGGATAAGTAACGGAAACTTGTAATTGGATAAGTAACAGTAACGTGTAATTGGATAAGTAACGGTGACTAGTAATTCAGTTAGAACTGGTAACTCTGGCCGCCGCTCTTCAATAGGGTTTGCCTTTACATCTTACGCCGCGTTAGACACGTATTCTAACCTCACGCTTTCTTTCAAAAGGAATTTTACTAAAACTAGCAGATGACTAAATCCCTTCAGAAGATAGCTTGTGCTCTAACAATCCCTTTCTCCCTACTCTATACTTAGTTTTTACCTGAACTAAGCCAGATACTAGAGAGCCCACCGTCGGTCGGCCGAGTAGAAATTAGTTCTGCCAGGGAGTCATCGAGCGCGTCTATAGGGACCATAATCCTTCCTCCTTCCCGTGCCAGGAGACTTGGCCTGAGCCCGCGGAAATCCGGCACTTGATCATCAACAAAAACTTCACGGAATATACGACGGAGCAGCTCGACAAAGAAGATATTTTGACAAACTTGGTACGTTGTTGATTTGCTTTAGTACTGGGTTTCTGCGGTTTAATTTGGTTCTGAGTTTTTGGTTTGTATTTCAGTTAGACGCCAGGTGAAAAACACTCCTGTTAGATAACAGGTTAAAACCATTCCCGCTTGTATTTCTGTTAGGACCCAGGTCTTTATTAAGCCATTCTTGTTTGTATGTCAGTTAGATACCAGATTTTAATTTAACTATTCCTGTTTGTATTCGAGTTAGATACCGGTTTTTAACTTAACCATTCCTGTCTGTATTCCAGTTTTATACCGGGTCTCTATTAAGCCCCTGTTATTTGTATTCCTGTTAGATACCAGATCATTATTTAACGATTCCTGTTTGTATTCCTGTTACATACCAGATCATTATTTAACGATTCCTGTTCGTTGTTTCTGTTAGAGACCAAGTCTCTATTTAACAATTTATATTCTAATTTTTGTTAAATACCACGTCTTTATTTAACCATTCCTGTTTGTATTCCTGTTGCCTAGATACCAGGTCTTTTTTTAATCACGTTTCGTTTTGGTTCTCTTAAATTAACCTTCCTTGAAAATTTCTCACGATGATAATTCTCTGGAATATGCTTTGCAATGAGCTCTTGTAGTGAATTACCGTTTGGCTGCTGTGATTTCACTCTTGTATGAATTTCTTCAATTAATTTAATCATCCTAGAAGTTACTTAATTTTTTTCCAGAAATTTACAGAATGTTTTATAAACATTTTGAACTACACCTCTTAATTCAATGTAGAATATACTTAGTAATTTCCCCTAACAGTTACCCGAAATTTTGAATTTTGCTCTTAAACTACAATTTTACCCTGAAACTTTAATTTTACCTTACAACTCTAATTTTACACTGAAACTCTAATTTTACCCTAATGCTCTAATTTTACCCTAAGACCCGACGAATGTGTTCCCCCGTCAGGTGAACTGGGGAGAGCTGCTGGAGTCGGTGGTGGGGCGCCCTGTGTGGAAGGTGCAGGTGTACCACGAGGCCGACCTCAGGAGCGTCATGAAAAACGTTGAGCAAATGTAATTCTCACCTTGAGCTTGTGAAAACTGGGCAGTAGTGCACTGCGCGTTTAAAGTTTAATAAAATTAATGAAATAAAATAATTCGCACCTTCAGTTTCAGAAAACAGTGCAGTAGTGCACAATCCCAAACATACAACATTTCAATCCCAAACATACAACATATCAATCCCAAACACCCAAACATACCACATCTCAATCCCAAACATACCACATCTCAATCCCAAACATACCACATCTCAATCCCAAACATACCACATCTCAATCCCAAACATACCACATCTCAATCCCAAACACACCACATCTCAATCCCAAACATACCACATCTCAATCCCAAACATACCACATCTCAATCCCAAACATACCACATCTCAATCCCAAACATACCACATCTCAATCCCAAACATTCAACATCTTAATCCCAAACATACCACATCTCAATCCCAAACATACAACATCTCAAACCCAAACATTCCACATCTCAATCCCAAACATTCAACATCTTAATTCCAAACATACCACATCTCAATCCCAAACATACAACATCTCAAACCCAAACATTTCACATCTCAATCCCAAACATTCAACATCTTGATCCCAAACATACAACATCTTAATCCCAAACATACAACATCGAAAACTAGACACCGCGACATTATTGACTTGGCCTGTACGCCGGTGTGGGTATAATTAAACCTGTACGCCGGTGTGTGGGTATTATTAAACCTGTACGCCGGTGTATGGGTATTATTGAACCTGTACGCCGGTGTGTGGGTATTATTGAACCTGTACGCCGGTGTGGGTATAATTAGACCTACACGCCGGTGTGTGGGTATAATTAAACCTGCACGCCGGTGTGTGGGTATAATTAAACCTGCCCTCCGGTGTGTGGGTATAATTAGACTATAATTAGAATACTGGTGTAGGTATGACAAGCACGACGGGTTTGCGCAGTGCCAAGGACCGGGCGGCGGGCCTGCGCAACATGCTGCTCATGCTGTGGGGCGCACGGCTGTACACCGACATCGTGGCCCCTGAGGGCCGGGGCGCCCCTGGCAGCGCCCCCTACTGCGTCGCCGTCACCCAGCACCTCCTGCCCGACCTCGCCGCCGAGATGTTCCTCAAGTCCTTCTCCGTCATAGAGCTCGAGGCCATGGGGCAGCAGGTGGGGAAGTGGGAATATATGTGATTTATAAACGAATACAGAATGATGTTTTGTTAACGTTTGGGAATGATGTTTTGTAAACGTTTGGGAATGATGTTTTGTAAACGTTTAGGAATGATGTTTTGTAAACGTTTGGGAATGATGTTTTGTAAACGTTTGGGAATGATTTTTGTAAACGTTTGGAAATGATTTTTGTAAACGTTTGGGAATGATGTTTTGTAAACGTTTGGGAATGATGTTTTGTAAACGTTTAGGAATGATGTTTTGTAAACGTTTGGGGAATGATGTTTTGTTAACGTTTTGGGGAAGATGTTTTGTACATGCTTGAGAAATATTTTTTAGACGTAAGAGGCCGTGGGGCAACTGGTGGAAAATGATAATATAAATAATTTATGAACGTTTTGAGAATATTTCAAAAGCGTTTGGGAAATATTTTACAAACATGAAATCCCACGGGGCAGCAGGTGGGGTATGGGGATTTATGGACGTGTGGGGAATGAAATTTTTCATAAACATTTGTGAAACAAAATTTTATAAGCGTTTGGGAAATGATATTTTATTAACGGTGAGGCAACTCGGGGATATTTTCTAAGCGCTTGGAAATCCTCTCCACACTTCACTAGGTGCTCGTAAATACTTAATGCACTTTTGAAGGCGCTTGGAAATGATACTGCCTAAATTGAACAAAATTAAAAAGAAAAAGATTCATGAACTTGAACATGCTTTTGTGAGATCACTTGGAAAAGAGATCACGCACTCCAAAGATTGCATCACAAAGGTAGATAGACTCTCAAACTTCAAAAACTTTATAGTTTTGGAGAATTCCAAAGAAAAACTTTTCATGCACTTGAACGATGATGTTTTATGAGCACTCAAAAAATAGTGTAATAACATTTATTCAGGTCAAACTTGAAAAAATAGTGTAAAAACATTTGTTGAAGTCACACGTCAAAATAAAATTGTAAAAAATATTTTAAAAGTTGTTCGTCATACAAACCTCGTCCACAAACCTCGTGCTCAAGCCAGCCAGTCACGTGATACAATTTTTCACGTTGTGCATTTAAATGCATTAATTCGCTCCTTATGAACGAGATGAATGATTAATATTTTAGCTCTTTTTTTTTTATTCTCGGCCAGTATGCAACGACGCTATTAGCACACTTAACACGGAAATTTATTTTACCTAAATGATTATTTTTTTATGAAATATAAAAGCAGATAGCATCAAAATGGAGTAATAATTCAAAAAACTGATACAACTATTGTATCTATGAGAATTAGCACTCCTAGAGGAAAAATGTGTGAGGGCACGAGCTGAGAGTTAGGTATGCCTTTTTTTTTGTTGAAAAAAACTGTTATTTTCTATGTTAAGGGCCACCTTTTTCTGTTCACGCTGTCCTGTTTTTCAGCACCTACTACTTTCTTCTTTAACTTTTATCTTGTTTCATGAACTTCTTTCCAAACACACTGTTTCTATGCTCCTTCTGCATAGATTCCGCATTCCCTAATATCCATTCTAAATGGTGCCTTCCTCCTTCCTCTCTTCAATACGCTCTTTTTTGTAGCGGTTAGGGAGGCTTAAACTAACCTATGATCTAATCTAACCTCAGTAAACGTATTACAAAATCAATGTTATTAACTTACCGATCAGATATTAGAATCAGCGCTGCATGAGAGGACTTTTTACTCAGTTCCGGTTGCTGTCCAGGTCCACCGTGTGGTGAACAGCGTAAAGAAGACGGTGTCTGCAAGTCTGCAGCACAAGTCTGGAGTGTCAGAGGAACTCAAGGACAAGCTGCAGAGAACCTTCACTCAAGTCGGAGCTACGGAGTACCTGCAGCAACTCAGTGAAGATGTCGCCAAATCTACGGAGAATGTGAGACACTTTTCATTTCAAAATTTTCTGGTAAATTTCCTTGATATGCATAGGTATTCATTAACCCTTTAACGCCCAAGTGGACTCTACGGTCCTCTTTCGCAAATAGCCTCAATATATTGTATTTCTCGTTAAATTAGTTCCCTAATGTGTTCCTTGGAGTTCACTGCCGAGTGGCAGTTCCTTCCTCATCCTGATTTCAGTGATTACCTGATGCCGGCGCCAGTTTAGTGACGGTGGTTGTGATAACCGTAATATGAGTACAAAAGTGCAGACGTTAAAGGGTTAAGGATTAACGTCATTGAATTACCTTTGGGAAGGAAATTCAATTGAATGGGAAGTTCTCCAATTCTGTGTAATTTTCCTCCTACGTATATGTAGGAATTTATTTTAAAATTAATTCTGTATAATGTCTTTACCACATTTAAGAATTTATTTAGGATGAATGTCATTAATTAGGAAAGAAGTTGCTCAAATCCTGTATAATTTCCCTCTTACGTGTTGAAATTTATTTAGTCTGAATGTTACATCCTTGTGTGAGAGGCGACGCAAGTCCTGTATGATGTCCTTGCTGCGTCTAGTAATTTATGCAGGATGAACGTCAGTTCATGACGTGACAAGCTGTTCATATAAATAATTTCTGAGTAACCTTAATCTTTATTATAAGCTTAAACATTTATTTTCTTGAACGATGGATGAGTTGATAGACACGCACAGAAAACTAATAATGAGTCGTGAAAGACTTTAGTATAATTTAATTCATGGGCAGGACAAGCATATTTATCATTTTGCCCTTATCCTGTCTGGAAAAAGAAAACCATACGTAGGTCGCCGTACCTAAAACATATCCTCGGAACCAAATGTAGAAAAACCTAGTTTACCTACGAGTAGCAACATCATTAGAAACCTAGTGTACTCACGTGTTGCTACATCATTGGAAACCTAGTTTACCTACGAGTAGCTACACCGTTGGAAACCTAGTTTACTCACGAGTAGCAATATCATTGGAAACCTAGTTTACATGCTAGTAGATATAGTATTGGAAACCTAATTTACTCACGAGTAGCTACATCATAGGCCATTGCGTTCACTAGTTCACATCTCAGAAGATTATGTTAACCAATCGCAATCAAATGGATTCCTCACCATGAATGTCGCCTTTATTGTGGCGTGCAGCTGTTCCTGGAGGAGGACTACGTGGACAACGTGCTGACGCTGCTGCGGCGCCGCCGTACGATGCTCTACAGCGTGCTGGGGGAGGTCACTACAGGCCACGGTGCTCTGTGAGTCTATAGCTCACCTGATGGAGAAATGATTTGCAAGTGTAATCGCTTGGTCTTGAGTAAAGTGGTTCATGTTTTGCAAATGTAATCGTTTGGCTTGTTCCAAAGTTGGTTTCGATAAGAAAGACTTACAACAAGGCACGTCACTCTGTGAGTCTAATAGTTTGGAAAAAAAAGTAGACAATGACGCGTCTTTGACGCGTAAAGTTGATCGGGAAAACACGACACCAGATGAAGAAAAATAATTGCGAATTCAATCGTTTGGTTTGGAGCAAAGCTGGTCATGTTTGGAATGACTTACAACTGGCATAAGGTCACGTCGCTCTGTGAGTGTGTACAACAAGAGATGAAAAATAAACTGCGAAGGTAATTGTTCGGTCTTTTGCAATGATTTTCTGGTTTAGAAGTACGTGCCACTGGCATAAAGCTGCGCTCCTCTATGTTTTACATTATACGAGGTGGAAAAATGCACAGCCGGTGAAATGTTTGATCTGACGTGAAGTTGTGAAGGATCTATTATTATAACCATTGCCATTGGGATTAGCGCTTGTACAATTGCTCCCATATTAAAGAAAGTTTGCCACGTCATGAAATCAGCTTCTGTTATGGTTTGGGCCTTCTTTTTCCTCATCATGGAAGTTTCCTCTCATCTTTGTGAGACAAGCGCTCGAAAGCGCGTGAACGAAAATCACATGCAAAATGAGCATTGGACCAGTTTAGGTGAGGATCGTTCAGGAGTCTAATGTATCGACAGTAATCTCCCAGATCACCAACATTATTGCGATCTGAAAAGAAATGAATTGAAATTTTTTGGAAATTACTGTTTCATCCCACCTGTGCGTTTCGCGCATGTGCTGGAAGATTGGTAACTCTGGCTGCGATGCCAATTATTCCTCCTCTACTCCTTCTATGATGTCTGTGCGTGATTGGTACCTGATGGCGAGGGATTGGAAAGCAACACAAGATTAGGCCACCTGACTCGATTCTGTTACCATGTTCTTCTTTATTCCACTTCTTTTTATTTCTAAAGAACAATTAAACAGCTTTCAATCGATAAAATCAAACTATTAAATCAAGCTATTAAGTAAATCAACCAATCAAATCAACCAATTATATAAATCAATTAAATCAATCGATTTAATTAATCGATTTATTCAATCGATTTGTTCAATTAATTAAATCAATCAATTAAATCAATAACGATTCGGCAACGATTACACAACAATCCAGATTGGTTCTATATTCAACAAAATCCCTTCATGCTGATATCTGACACACCTCAAGAAACAATAACAATGCTGATTTCTGAAACATTTCAGGAACCGTACATTGGGGTTCACAATACTCCCCATGCAACAAAACAAATCATAACAAAGTAATTTAACTCGCGTTTCTGAAACACTACAATTCCTGTTCTTCAATAAACTTGACGACTGCGTGCGCAAAATGCGATAAAAGCATCAGAATTATTAGTTAATGTACAGTTCGCCAGAAATGATATACTAAAATATTTAGTATATTTTTTTTCCATGAAATTCTCAAATGTTTTGTCGTTATTCGAATGAAATGTTGTTTAATTTGATTTGTTTGTGTACGCAATCGAATTTGTTTTCCTTTATAAGACCCCTCAATGGAGTGCTACCATTGTGTGTGTGGGAATTGGCGCTCCCTGGGGAAGATGAGAGGTCTTGAGCTGATAGTTGGGTTGCCTCTCTTTTGTTGAAAATATCTTTTTTGTAACAGGGGGATACAACTTTTGTATCTATGGGAATGCGCGCTCTCAGGGGGAAAATGTGAGGGCTTTTGCTGAGAGTTAGGTAAGCCTTTTTTTTATGTTAAAATGAAATGTCTTTTTGTTGTGTAAGGACCACCTTTTTTCGGTTCACTCCTCTCCTATTTTTCAGTTCCTATTACTTTCTGCTTCAACGTTTATCTTGTTTCATAACCTCTTTTCTTGACTTACTGCTTCTGTACACAGGGAGTCTTGAATGGAGAAACACCTTGTGCATAGATTCTCCACTCCCTAACCTCGTGTGTAGATTATCTATTCTCTGAACACCATTCTAAACGCTGCCTTCCTTCTTCCTCATATAGAAACACCTCTATGCAAGGAAATTCCAACCAAACTTATTCAGTCTAATTTAATTTAGTCTACTAATAATCAGACTTAAACCCCCTCAGGGGGATACAACTGTTGTATCTATGGGAATTAGCGCTCCCAGGGGGACTATGTGAGGGCCCGAGCTAAGAGTTAGGTAGGCTTCCTTTTTGTTGGAATAGAATAGGCTTTTGTTCTGTTACGGACCTTTTTTTTCGGTTCACTGCTGTCCTGTTTTTCAGCACCTACTACTTTCTTCTTCCACTTTTTCTTGTTTCATGAACTTCTTTCTTAGCTTACTGTTTCTGTGCGCCCTGTGCATAGATTCCGCGTTCCCTCAACTCCATACTAAATGGTGCCTTCCTCCTTCCTCTCTTAGAACATCTTTGTCGTGGTTAAGGGAGGCTAAAACTTTCTTATATAATAATAATAATAATAATAATAATAATAATCAGACTTAAACCAACTTATCTAGTCAAAATAACATTCAAGTTGAATCAAAGCTAAAATTTCTTTTGTACTTTTTTCCCAGCTGGAACCACTTCAGCGTACCTCACAGCATCACAGCTACGACGCTGTACGGCGCTAACTCTATCTGTGAGTGTCATCAAATGTTGTAACTCCATCTGTGAGTGTCATCAAATGTCGTAACTCCATCTGTGAGTGTCATCAAATGTCATAACTCCATCTGTGAGTGTCATCAAATGTCGTAACTCCATCTGTGAGTGTCATCACATGTCGTAACTCCATCTGTGAGTGTCATCAAATGTCGTAACTCCATCTGTGAGTGTCATCAAATGTCGTAACTCCATCTGTGAGTGTCATCAAATGTCGTAACTCCATCCATGACTAAGTAAGTTCCTCAAAATTTTTCAGCTGACCTAACAATGGAAAAAATCACCATTAATTTTTTTCAGTGCTATTTGCGAAGAAAAAGCAAAGACGTTCTTACAATGGCACTTTTTCCAAGTTTCAGCTTTACACGACAGTTTTCATAAAAGAATTATACATAGTTTTTAGTTATTAAAATTTGAGAGCAACAGCATTAAGAGTAGATGTGCGAGAGATGTTTTTCGTATGCTGCGTCGAGTACAACATGACCATAACCAGCATTGCTGTCCTGATCATAACCATAACCAGCATTGCTGTCCTGATCATAACCATCATTGCTGCCCTGACCATAACCATCATTGCTGCCCTGACCATAACCATCATTGCTGCCCTGACCATAACCATCATTGCTGCCCTGACCATAACCATCATTGCTGC
>JACJUY010001356.1:26500-50436 GCA_014220935.1 Platorchestia sp. MABIK | reverse complement strand
AGTGTGCAGGGAAGGGGGTGTGTGCAGGGAAGGGGGTGTGTGCAGGGAAGGGGGTGTGTGCAGGGAAGGGGGTGTGTGCAGGGAAGGGGGTGTGTGTGCAGGGAAGGGCATGTGAGGAGCAGGTCCCGGAAGCCCTTCATCACGAGATGACGGAGATAGGGAGGCTGCCGATCAAAGACAGATAGCAGCGCTGCTCAGCTGCTCATATTACTGCTCTTCTTTTTTTCTGACAGAATTACTTCTCTTCTTTTCTGTCAGAATTACTGCTCCTGTGTTTTTCTGACTGAATTACTGTTCTTTTTCTGAAAGAAGTACTGCTCTTCTTTTTTTCTAATAGAATTGCCCCTTTTTTTCTGATAAAATAACAGTTTTTTTCTGAAAGAAAATCTACTCTCCTTTTTTGACGGAATTACTGCTCTTATTTTCTGCTAAAATTTCCTTATTTGTGATCTACGCTACCGCGAGTTCAGGATATCTCCAGTAATCAAAACTTGCATCAAAACTATTCGTTTCATCGACGTTGAATAAAATAACTGATGTGTATTTTCGGAGTTCTGAATGGTTGTGTTCAGCACCGTTTTGGAAAAAAAAAAAAAAATTTCAGGTATAGGCTAAGTGTTCGTTGATCGGTTCTCTACAACATTGGTCAGTAATTCGTTTCGTTCTTATTTGTTGTTTTGATGAATTATATGCATTAATTGCCTTTATAAATCGTAAATCAATTAAATTATTTAATTTTACGTGCCATTTTACCTAATAAGTTGAGCTCCATGCTACACCAATTTTTACTCATCTTGAGAATTTGGGCTCTATTCTCTATCTTATTCTTACTAGAAAATACCTAAACGAATACGATTCAATACAACCAATACAACTTCAATCTAACATTCAATATAACCTAAGCGAATATGATTTGATGCAATTAATGCAACTTCAATCTAACGTTCAATGTATCCTAAACGAATACGATTCAATACAACTAAAAACTACCAGCTGAGGTTCAATGTAAGACATATCACTATTAAGGAATTTAAAAATAAAACTTTTAGGCCCCTGAAATCGTTAACCTTTTTAGCCCGAGACCATGTAATATTGGTAGCTTATGTTCCACTTATGGTCCGCATACAAAAACAACAGCTCACAAACGACGTTATAGGCAATAAAGTCACATTGATGTAAAACGTAAATCTGAAAGTCAAGCTAAAATTCACATTTTTTACCGAAGTGACTGTGAATGTTTATCCTGTATTTTCAGCCTGAAGATGATGTTTAAAACATCGAAATGTTTTTATAGACTGATAGATGTAGAATCGTTACAATTGAGTGCTCCAATAAAAGTGATAAATGATTATTTTCGTATTTTAACGCTTGAAAACTCGAACAATTGTGCAAAGTAGAAAAGAGAAAAGAGAATTGCTTAGCGAAAGCGAAGAGGTCTACATTTGCTGTTACCTGGCGACCCCGGTGGAAAAGCAACCACAGGCCATAATAATATAAGAGAAAGGAGACAGAAAGTATTGAAAACTGAAAATTCTGTTAGGCATCGAGTAAATAAAATTTTAAATAGTTGCCTAAAGAGCTCAGGAGAAGCGGTTTTAATACTGCGGAAGTCAGGGCTTAGAAAGTTAAAAAAGCGTTTGACGAACGTATCTCTTTGTCTGCAGAGTGAACTCTTCGCCGTTTAGTATGTTACATTTTTAAAGAGTTAAAGTAACATTCAATTGACGCACCTCTTGCCTTCCAGCGTAAACTCTTCACTGTACAATAAATAACATGCTTGAAGGGTTAAAATAACATCCAATGGACGCAACTGCTTGGTTAATAACAAATTTGAAGGGTTAAAACCCTGGTTGCAAAAAACACGATTTTTTAAAAAAAGCAGCCCACGTATTTTTTTTCTGGAAGAGAGTTATTGGGCTTTATCGGGTTTGATCGGATTTTATTGGTTTGTATTGTTTTTTCTTTTTTTATTGGATTACGGTATCCTAATTCTACTCGTCAGTAATTTTTATAACGCAAACCTTAATGATTAGTGTGTGCAGTGCGAACACAGCTTAAGTAACCCCAGTCAAAAGCAGTAGCTACCAACCCATCAGGAGCATGATTTGGCAACTTATAAATTTTCGGATAATCAGGCTCTCACAGTTTTGCAGTCAATGTCGTCAAATGTAACATTATACTGCAGGCTCGGAATCTGCATTAGCTTTTTAGGTCCACTAGTTTCTTGTCTACAATATCCTTCTTTTCTACACTAGCACCCAACTACAGTGAAGTCAACTGCACCACCACCAGAAAAACGGAGTAGGACTTTGGAGTTCTTCTGCTCTTCTCAAGAAGACAAAGAAAAAATAGATGTCCAACTGGAAAAATTTTCCTTAGTTCAAATTTGGATTCCAATGTGAGAGAAAATAAAGAGTTCCACAAGTTCTGTTCTGTGATGTGACCTGGATGCATACCGACAGTCGGCATTGTCTGTGACAATGTGTGGTATGCGCTTAGGGCAGGGAAAGCTTATAAATGCTCCTTAAAATTTGCGATAATTGAGGCCAAATGCTGATTTTCAAGATGATTTAAGACCTACCACTGCCAGGCGAGATTTTCACATGATGGTACAAATTATATTGTGCAACCCATAGGAAGTAATTAAGGTGTGGTGGTCTTAACAAGCTGCCTGCTTCGAGCAACCAGGCCACACCTCACGACATTAGCTTAACGCAGCCTGAACAGTCTCGAAGCGCCACCACTCGTCGACCAATGCATTAAATCAGAAAACGGTGGTGACAACAGAAAAAACAAAGCTTTCAGTGCCTTTCTTACAGGTTGTGCATTCATATGGGACTTTAAATTTAAAATAAAACACTAGACAGGTGTTTTTAGGCGTGTTTTTATATTTTATCTGGGTGGGTATTTTAGGGTGTTTTGAATGCCAACCCAGGTTTAAACAACATGCGACACACGCATCTCTCGGCCCACAGAGTGAATCTGGCGCTGGTGAACGAGCCGCTGTTCGCTGAGGCCTTCCAGTGTCCGCTGGAGTCCAAGATGGCCGTCCGCTACACTTGTCCCTACTTGCTAGGCACCGTCCAGGGTCCTCAGCACTGACCCACGTGATGCCTTCGCGTCTGTCACGTGCATCAGCTTTGACCCACGTGATATCCTCCCTTCAGTCATGTATAACACACACCCAAACGTCCCAAAACACTCAAGTCACACATCCAAGCGAATGAATGGTGTGTTTCACACCACCTACCATTTAACACACTTGAACCACACACCCAAAGAGGTCACACACCCAAAGAGGTCACATACCCAAAAAAGGTCACACACCACACACCTCAGTGTCGCATCACACTACCAGATCCAGAAGCTCGCGTGACACACTTCAGTTGTAAACTGATACTGTTTCCTATTGACGTTCGTATTGAACAGTTAAACATCCAATGGGAATTGATTTTTTAAACTTTGTTAACAATCCAGAAGATATTTTCCAAACTATCTTTTTAATTACTTCCGATTAGAACCGATAGATGTGATTATAGATAACTAAAGCAGTTCATGAAGGATAGGATCTAGCTGCTGAGATCAGATTTCATTGGTTCTGAATCAGAATAGAATAGCATTTTGTAAATTTTTCGTAGCGTCTGTTCGAATTTGGTTTTTTGTTATAGTTTAGAATTGGTAATGGTGTGCGAATACGAATACAGCTCCTTGTGGATTCTAAAACCTTAATTTTAAGAAAATGTTTTTTAAGTTTTTTTGTTTGCTTTTAAAATTTGAGAGTTATGTATACCTGTGTAACTGTAATATATCAGTACATATTCTCACCTCTTCTCTACATAATGCGTCTTGTGAAACCTAATAATGACAATGACTTCGTATTTTTTATTACTAACATTTTCTTCTGAAATTTGAGCGGTGTCAATACACAACCTCGTAACATTAGCATATCAGTACTCTAGTGCACAACCTCTTCACTTCACTATACCTCATGTGGGACCTAACAATAATTGTTTATATTTTAAATATTTTTCAGTTCACTTTAAGAGGTGAGAGCTACTGTTATATAACATTATATGTAATTGTATACGTTTCAGTACCTTTTGGCTTATGTACTTTTCATTACACAATATGTCATTTACATAAAACATTACTGTTCCTAACTTTGCGTGTTATGTATAGGAATGTTTGTGGGACAATTCCTTTCGGCGATTTTCCGGTTGTAATTTCTCAAGTTGATTCTGAAATTTTGCTTTCTAACTCAAGTTGAAGGGATTAGTACGCTGCTAAATATTGGTTAGTCATTTTCAGTAAATGAGAAACTTCACTTTTATTTTTCATAAACGTACTAAGATATGTAAATGTGGAAATCCCTTTTTCAGGATCAATGGTTTTAAGCCAGTGCGTGCTATTGTTTAATGATTTCGATTAGGGGTTTTTGACAAGTTATCGCCCCGCACCCTTAAAGAAATTTTATTCGCACCTCACACGCCTGAAAAAATGCCCAACATATAGCCCATATCCTATAATTTACGTAGACTTTTCTCGCACCCCTTGGAATATCGCCTTGCACCCTCAGAGAGTGTGAGCACGCCAGTTTGGGAACTCCTGGTTTGGATTAACGTGTTGGTAATTACATAGTTTGCGTACCACTGTAGAGTATGACTTCTGGCACCCCTATAAATAAGAACTTTTTTCCCAAAATACCTGATCAGGCTTACCCCTTTTGTATATTTTATCCTATTTTTAGTTTATTTTATCACTTTTCGTCCTCGTTTTATCAAATTTTGCATTGGTGGTTTTATCAAATTTTTTAGTTTATTTCATCATTTTTTATGTTTTATTTAACCCTTTTGGGCTGATTTTTATCTTTTTTCGTTTATTTTAACGTTTTTTGCATTTATTTTATCACATTTCTCTTTATTTTAACCCCTTTTTATTTATGTCAACCATTTTTGATTCATTTTAACCACTATTTATTTACTGTATTCCACATTCATTGGGGTTTCCTTTCTTGGAGTTTCTCTTTCTTCCTACACGACCCCTCTGTTGTGTTTGGGAGGCCTGGACAAACTTGTGCGACCTAATGTCCTTTACTGAACTTTATCATAATTTTGCGCTTTAGAATATATAAGCTTTTGGGTAACGAGTGCTGTAAATTTAGCGAGGAAAACTACAAAGGAAAGTTTAATTTGCATTCTTAAGCTTAGACATTTAGGAAAAAATTTTAACAAATTTTAACAATCATTTTCTGTTGATAAATTTCGTTCATTGTTGAACAGTTTATGAATTGATGAGAATAAATTGAAATAAACATTTGCGATGAAAAATTGCATAGTTTTCAGACGTGCAAATTTCAGACCTGCGCTACTAAGTACAATATTTTAAATTCAAGTCACGCTAACTTATTTAAATGGTGGCCTCCACATTTTTAATTCTGTGGATTTTATTCTATCATGATACTTAATGCTTCAAAACATAAATTTAAAGCATTTTCAACATTTATTTACAATTATAATTCCATGTAACACAGGTTACTGAGCTAGCATTTCAATCCAAGTGCGCATTAATAAGGGTGTTTTCAACCATGCATCGTCACTGGTACTGAGTTTTTTCATTTTGTAGTTACATGTATTTTGAAACCTAGATTACTCAACGAAGGGAATACATTTTCCAAACTATTCCCTCAATTGTGTGTTTTCAAACACTGACATAGGCATTACAATACCCATGTGTGTTATATCATTTAAAAATCCTTATGTTAAGATATTTTAACAACAAATGATGTTTTTTGTATCATCTTTATTAAAAATGAACTGTTTTTCTTTTACTTTTCTTTCCTACAACTCGTAAGCCTCCCTAAGCGCCGGCCGACATTTGTCTAGCTCGGGAGCGTGACAAATTGGACTTGACGCTTGCCAAAAATGTCCTTCACACGAAGTAAATAACTTAAAACTCAGCCGACTCTCTTCAGGCGACCGTTAAGATCGTTTTTTTCTTGTCCAGTTGAATGCTTGGTATTTTTTAAGAAGCTGTTTGGCCTTGACCAATCCTTCGATCTGGTGACATCTGGCATCTCTGCTTAGGCTTATTCTATAAAATAACTTTGGTTCTTCACAATGTTAACCTTTTGAAAAAATGAATACGTCCTTCCCGACATTCTTCACGAACCCTTCTACTTAACATATTTTTTCCTTTCTAGGAACTAGAGTACATCGAGAGTATTATTTGGAAAATGTGAGCCGAAAATATTTTGGCAACTGCACCGAAAATTTTCAGTCGAGGCCTGGACGTCGAAGAAGAAGGTGCTGTGACTTAAACTCCGCGGAGTATTCCTGAGGGTCTCTGTGACTTGATATCAAATTAAGGTTCAGTTATTGGAACTAAACTAGCGTGCACGGAGGGATTTTACAATGTTATCTCTCACTATGGAGTGGATAGAAGACCTCTGAAGGATTTTAGCCGCAATTTTTGGATGGTTTGTCTAAGACCGTATTTCTTTAGCCTCGAAGTAGAGCAAGAGACAAACACGTTCAGTTTCGGCAATTAAAGGCCGTGAGTTAAAAGAATTTGTCCCTGCAGCATTGCCAGTGCAATTTGCGCGTATTTCGCTAACGTTATCATGGCCTAAGCTGATTGTGAAGTTTTTAACGAAGAGTGAAATTGAATGGTTAGACCTAACGAAATATTTCTGCGTCTCACCAACGATTTTTTACTATTGTTAATGCTTCTCTTAATTTTGATGTTACTGCTCCTATTAATTCTGTAAATTCTACTGTTACCGCTGCCATTAATTCTATTGTTACTGCTGCTATTAATCCTTTTGTTACTGCTTCTATTAATTCTGTTGTTACTGCTTCTATTAATTCTATCGTTACTGCTGTTGTTAATTCAATTATTAATGCTGCTATTAATTCTATCGTTACTGCTTTTGTTAGTTCTATTGTTACTGCTTCTGTTTGTTCTATTGTTACTGCTTCTGTTGATTTAATTGTTATTAATTGTATTATTTTATTGATTCTGCTTCAATAAATTTTTGTGTCTGCTTCTATCAATTCTATTGTTATTGCGTCTATTAATGCTATTGTTACTACTTCATTTAATTCCATTATTACTGCTTCCATTTCTTCTATTGCTGCTGATTCTATTTTTCATTGATTCTGTTTTGTATCATGCTACGGTCACTGCTTTCGATCAACTGATCCTTCTATTTTCAATGGCACGTTGGAGAAATGATCTGTCAAGCGACCGTTCGGTGATGGTGCGGGACGTCAAAGGGCTTTATCTCTCAACACTTATTCCTATTTCCTAGTCCTATTTCTGAATATAGCCCTAACTCATATCAGCTCAATTTTTTTGCTCATGTTCCCCATATCACAACCACCGCTATTAGACTGACACTGGCATCAGGTTTTCACCAACATCAGAATGGGGACGGAACTGCCGTCCGGCAAAAAGCTTCAAAAATTACATTAGAGTGCAAATTCGACGAGAAAAAAAACTGTGTTGTATTTTCCGTGGGTGGGCTTGCACGTGGGGCTGTTAAGGGTTGATATTTCTTGATTGTAGTTTGCTAAATTTTAATTTTTATTATTTTATTGAATTCTATTTCTATTCGATAAATTCTATTTTTTGATAAATCTGTTCTCTAACGTGCTCCGATAAGTTCTTTCCTTTCTCATTGTGATGTCAGTGACAACCTGATGCCAGTGCCAGTCTAATAGTCTAATAACGGTGGTTGTGGTGACGGTATTTTGAGTACAAAAATATTCACGGTGTAGAGTACAATCAGCACGCACCTGGTACATGCGATACTTGACGATATCATCTCCTTCGATGAAGCTGTGTTCAGTTGCTTGTGATTTAGTCTTTAGTCATTTTGTCGAACATCAATTTTAAGAAAAAAGAAAGGGAAATAATTCATTTCCAATAAAGTAGATTCATGAAATGCGTAACATAGATATTTTTAATGTCAACATAATGATCTGCTGTTGTTATACGCACATGGGTATCGTATTACTCATGCCAATTGTCGAAACAAATGATTTAGAGATAAACATAGAAAATACATTATTTTGATGAGCTAATCTAAGTTTGATGATGCATTTAAATACAAATAATGAAAACCAAAAAAATAGCATAATACCAGTGGCACATTGATTACAGCCACTCACATGAAAGTCTCTCTGTCGAGCCTAATTGCTTAAGGATCTACTATGATTCCTTAAGAGCTGCCGACAATACACACTAGATCATAAAATCTGTATTAAATTGAATCAAATTATGTAATTCCAACTTAATCATGTTTAGTTCAATAACCTTTTTACTTGATTCAACTTAATTCATCAAAACACGCTTCTAGTTCTAATTAAATGCATCAAACCATCTCGCATTAAAATCCAATCAACCAACTGTTCATTGGTCCTTCTGAACACGCATTGAAGTTTACTCAATTCATCGAAATAGACTCAATCAAAATACGCAACATAAATGACCTCTGATTCTTTCTTAACACGTTCACAACATTTCTGCGGTTGCTACAGTTCGTTTGGTTTCATTACATTCTTTTCCTTTCTACCAAGCGGAAAAAACATAGGTGCACAATAACATTCTAACTTGTGCGCAATGGTTTAGTTTAAAAAGAAGCTAGTGAAATGGTGGGCATTGTAACTGATTCGTAAATGAGCAATTTACCAAGTAGTGCACATATGTACGTACCAATTCTTAGTGAACGTGTTAATTTACCCATCCCACTAACATCGCATGCTTTTGATCCTACTCATTCGATAATAGTTTCAACTCATATCTGTCCTAAACTAATCTTTCAAGGTCAACTCATAACTTTATATTCAGCATATTGTTCTTTTATGATATCATTTAGATCGTTTATTGATAAATGAATTTATACTCTGCTGGTTTCAAAGTATGTTTTTAACGTTAATTGCAAAATAACAATTCTCTTTAAATAAACCGTTTCTCGTGAATTGTAAAGAATTATCAAAGCCTTGAGCTGTTCCTCAAACAGAGCACTCTGGTTGATATGTTCCACGAGGAAATTGGACGGTTCAAAACGAAGAAAAGCGTAAAATTTAATTCCCATATACATTCAGAGCTTATAAATAGAGGTAGTCTTTCAACATAAGACCTTATGATACGTATTTTATAGCCATGAAATGCTTTGTTTTTTAAGGTTCTATACTTGGTTTTTTCATAGCATATCTCATTGAGGGATACTTTTCTTTCAGTTCAAAATGTTCTTTTTTAATTCAATTCAATACGTTTTTAGCATTAACTTGAATGGGAGAACTTACGTTCATAATTTCCTTTACGAATATGTTGTTCAAAATTCTCAGAAATAGGTAAATGTATTTACCACATCCGAATCAATTGCATTATTTTTTCCTACCTATATTATTTTTTTTTTTTTAACTTATTTTAAAAATTCAACTTCAAGAGCAGTGCAAATCAAAACCTGCGGTTTTGAACTGCTCATTTTAGATATAAAATTTGAGTGTTCACGTCATTTTTGACGCATTTTACGGCTATTTTACGTCATTTTTGACTCATTTTTACGGCTATTTTGCGCCATTGTTGACGCCAGTGTTACCGATTTTTTAAAGTAATATCACAATCCAACTACTTAATTAACGTAATTAACAATTGAAACTAGTGTTACGATCGAATATTGTAATCAGACACAAAAACTTGAATCAAATTTATAGTCTTATCGAATGACAAATTACATACAAGCATGAGAAATGAGCTATCTACCTGAATAAAAGTTCACATGATGCTATTAGGAAATTCAATTACGTTCTAATTATGCTTTTGACAGACTGTGGGTCACCAAATGTCAAATAGTCAGTGGAATACTATTCAGTGTTCTAAAACTTCGTGTATGAGCTTTTATATTTTTTTCGTATTGCTGGTCATGCACATCATGATTCTTTCCCTGAATATTTTCTTGAATGCATGCACCACCATCCTAAATGATGAATTTTTATATTCTTCGAAGAAATTATTTGGCAATTTCCATTTTTCACTGCGTTCAAAGTTCTTGTCTCTCCATTTGATTTTGTGGGAGTTGTTTAAAATTTCCGTTTGATATTGCGAGAGTTTTTCAAGAATTTGTGTAACATTTTGCTGGAGGTTTTTTTAAATTTCCGTTTTAAATTGCAAAAGTTCTTCAAAAAATCGGTTTAATATCGTCCGAATTCTTTATAATGTAAGTTCATTCAAAATCTCCGCTTCATATCATTAAAGTTCTTTCAAAATCTCCTTTTGACATTGCGAAAATTCTTTTAAAATTTCCGTTTTGTATCGTGAGAGTTCCTTCAAAATTTCCGTTTGTAATTGGGAAAATTCATTCAAAATCTCCGTTTAATGTCAAGTGATTCCATTCAAAATCTTCTTTGGATATTACGCAAATTCTTCACAAGAAAAAAAAATTCCCCACACCAAACTTATGCGGCAGGCTCGCCCCTCTCAGCGCGGACTCTCCATAAATCTCAGACGCGTGACAGATCGCCTTCGGTCGCGGCTGATCTTGGGTGCTATTCGATCCTTTATGTACCTGCGGGCTGAGCGGGTCGCAGTAAAGTGTCTTTAACAATAAGTGATAAGGACATTGTTTAGTAGTCAGAAAACATTTAGGGTCTACAACAATCAATTACAGCAATGGTAAGGACGTTATTAAGTAATCAGTAATTTATTTCCAGAAACAATAGATAACCTACAGTGTCTATAACAATAAATAACAGCAGTTATAGTGAAGCATACATTGTTCAGTAGTAGGAACAAACAAAATTTACACCTAATGCGAATGATTAAATTAGTTTTTTATATTTTCCATAGAAGATTTTATTTCTCCAACATTTGTTTGAACAGCACACGATGTTCCAATGATGGAATGTTTTCAAAAAATGACAAAAAATTAAAATTCGAAAGCTCCATTAGCATCATTATTATGAATTATTTATAATGTACATGTATTTAATGATGCTGTTTTCATGTACATAATAATTATGAGGAATAATGAAGACATTAGAGCATGAATTTAAAAGTTTTATGCCATTTAAGAAACCAACCTCGCAACAGTGCCCTCTGTTTGAAGTAAATAAATTACGAGATATATGTTGAAATATGTTGATCGTATATATTTTGATATTTAACGATAAATATATTGGTCAGCATTAGAAACTTTTTATGGGACTTCGATGTTTCATATCATATTTATTTCATCCATCAATGCATTTTCAGCATTTTGAGCGTCAGTAGATACTTAAACATTCAGCTGTAAATCCGTAGATTTTTTTATAAAATCCATCCTCTTCAAGTATCGTTAGCTAACAGCCGAATGTAACACAGAACGGATGTGGTAAATTATTCCACGTGGACGAAAGAGACTATTGTTTTCTGAATCACACCAGCCATTTGAACAGAGGAAGTTCAATTACGAGTGTTCTGAATGCCACGTTCAGTTGGTCTACCATGTTCCTGCCGAACATGAAAGTCGTGGGTGCGAATTCGAATAATGAACACACTAATTAATTTGAATAATGAACACACCAACGAATTTGAATAATGAACACACCAACGAATTCGAATAATGAACATCACCAACGAATTCGAATAATGAACACACCAACGAATTCGAATAATGAACACACCAACGAATTTGAATAATGAACACACCAACGAATTCGAATAATGAACATCACCAACGAATTCGAATAATGAACACACCAACGAATTTGAATAATGAACACACCAACGAATTTGAATAATGAACACACCAACGAATTCGAATAATGAACACACTATCTAATTTGAATTATGAACACACCAACGAATTCGAATAATGAACACACTAACTAATTTGAATTATGAACACACCAACGAATTTGAATAATGAACACACTAATTAATTTGAATAATGAACACACCAACGAATTTGAATAATGAACACACCAACGAATTCGAATAATGAACATCACCAACGAATTCGAATAATGAACACACCAACGAATTCGAATAATGAACATCACCAACGAATTCGAATAATGAACACACCAACGTATTCGAATAATGAACATGCGAACAAATTCCAATAATGAACACACCAACGAATTTGAATAATGAACACCCCAACAAATTGGAACATCGCACACACGCCACTGCGTGACGTTCCAGTTTTCATTGCAGTTGTAACTTTCACTGATCAAAAGCTTTATATGTTATTCATCATAATTTTGTCGTGAATTTATGAATGAAATGTAAAATGACATTTTTTAAAATTTCTTGTTGCGAAAAGATTACGTTTTTGTCTTTCCAATGCAAAAATAGGTAAGGATATTTCAAGGAATCGACTTTAATTTACGATGATTCATTTTTCACTAACCAAATGAGTTACTATGTCTTCACTTAGTGAATATTAGTGAGATAATTGAGTGCCCCATATTCTGTGGCACTTTAATGAGCAGAAAACACAATGCAGGCCAAGTTTAGGCACAATTCAGGCCAAATTTAGGCACAATTCAGGCCAAGTTTAGGCACAATTCAGGCCAAGTTTAGGCACAATTCAAATTAATTTCTCAATTTGTTGTCTGAAATCTCACCATTCTTTCAAGCCCTTTCTTACGAACATGCGTGTAGTATTGCGTTGTGAATCCTTTTTGTACATCAAGGTTTTTTTTATATCAAAAATTAATACATGGGATTCAAGAAGGTAAATATTTTCATTGAAAAACACTTACTAACTCTCGAAATAAAGTCAATTGGGAAATATTCATGTTCAAGTCCATGTGAAATGGAAGGGTAGTCGTGCACATACAGGTGTCAACTCAAGCTCATACTCTATTTAACCCCACTCTATTTAATTCATTTTAGCAAAAAATTCATCGTTACCATTCAAATGATTATCATTTATGATTATCTTCCACATTTTCTAAGCCCACATTGACCATCTTCCGTGTAAAAAATCCGAGCATAAAAAATTCTGCTTTTCTGCGGCGCTGGCAAATATGGAAACTCGAGTTTACGGAACGGAAATTTCGGCTGGGGAAGATGCCTCCAGGCGCTTAAAGGAAGCGAGTGGCTCTGAGTCCCTAACGCTAACTTCCTCTGATGCACTTTAGTGCAAACTTCATAAATGTTTAGTATTTAGTTGTTTTGTAAGTATAGTCAACGGTAAATTATATTAGCCGAGCTGAATCTTATTTCACATCCAATATGTGTCTTTTTGTATTTTTTTCGTTCCATCAATTCATTCATAAATGTTTAGTGTTTGGTTATTTTGTAAGTAAAGTCAACGATAAATGATGCTATCGGAGATGAACCTAGTTTTATTCCCACAATTTCAATCTATCAATCCGTTCATTATTGCTCAGTGTTTGGTTATTATGAGAGAGGACGAACGATAAATGATATCAGAGATGGATCTAGTTTGATAACCAAGATGCGCCATCTTGCATTTATTTCGTTCATCAATTCAGGCGCAAATGTTTAGTGTTTTACTTTTTATATTGTGGAGCTATGAATTATACTATTATAATGCACTTACTGAATCAAGTTGCATATTCATGAGATGCATTTTTGTATTCTTGCACACTGTCATTTCATTTCATTTTTAAAATATTACCTGAAACTGAAAATATTACCAAGTTTTTAGGTATAGTAACATTTACGTGGTCAATTTATTAGATTGATCTATGAGTTGTCAGTTTTTGCAATGCAATGGGATACTTAAATGTTCGGTTGTAAATCCGTAGACTTTGTTCTAAATTTGGTGGCTAAATTTTGAGTGTCAGATTGAAGTATTTTATACAAAATCAAATTAAATGGATGTATACGAGCACATAAGTTGTTCTCATAATCATTCACTATGTTCGACTTAGGAAGGTCAAATTTTTTGCGCCTTTATATTAGAAGTTCTGGTGTTGGCGGTATCTACATGACCGAAAATGCTGGAGACACTTTCAAATTGAGAACATTTGCGCTTGCAGCCTCAGTTTGATTGTCAGTGAGTACAAAACTATCATGAAAATCAGATCTTATTCAAATGTTTACTATTCAACTGTTCTGTGTGTTGAATAGTAATTACACTTCCCTGGTGATGCACGCTAGGTTGAATACAGAAGGGAGATGTGAAGCCACGAGCTGAAGGTAAGGTAGACATTTTGTAGAAATAAAATAGCTTCTTGCTTCTTATGGATCTTTTTTTGTTCAAGGCTTTCCATTTCATACCCTATTGCTTTCCTCTTCAACTTTTATCATGTTACATAGGCATTTTTCAATATTTTTGGTCTTTAAGAGCAGGGTGAGAGGATACACCTTCAGTAGTGCATAGAATTCTCTAGAACTAGATCAGTTGAGCTATATTTCTCTACTACTTTCATTTCCATTCAGAGAAATATTTCTCCGTACATTAAAATCATTCGTCCGCTACATACACTTCAACTGATGACACTGAACTGAAAAATTCTACACTCCCACTCGTTGAAAATCTCCCACCTTTCTCCACTACCGCCATTCTTTCACTGAACTAATAAAACTATTATCACACTGGAATAACAGAATTATTCATCAACTACATCCATTTGAAGTGCTAGCTATTGTTGACTCCCCGTTGTGAGTTGCCGCGCGTCTAAGGCGTGCCCAAGATTCGCCGCCCCCGCACTAGAAGGCCGCGCGGTCCAGAGCCCAGATTGCACCTCCATCTGTCTCCGGCCACCGTTAGCGTCACCGGCCCGCTGCGCTGTACTCAATCTCAGTCTCCGACCTGGGCTGCAACTTTCCTCTTCCTTCTTCTGGCCGACCCTCCGAGCGATCGTCTAGTCTTTGTTTAAGCGTCTTACTTCAGGTGTTGTGGGTGACTCCCATGGTTTTCTCGGTTCATATGACGAATTGTGTTCTTCTATTCTCTGATATAAGTTTTTTCTCAGTCCAACGAAGTTTTTTGACAAATTTTTTTAAGGAGAACACAGTTCAAAATATAAATGTCATTCACTTTCATTTCTATGCCTGAATTGTATTGTTCATTGTCAAAAAATCTAGGGGATTCCTCTTTTCGAATTTAACATTCCTTTGTCATTTTATTGGTTATCTTACGTAAAACCTTCTCATTTCTATCTAATTATATTTTAGCGATGAATGATGAACTTTGAAATGTGGTACTTTGAGAACTAGAAATATGTAATTGTAAATTAGAGAACCTATATCAGTTATCGAAATGGAATCTTTTTCAGTTTAACTCCCCATGTTCTCTTTTTTGACACTTTGACTGTGGTGCGACCCACCGGTGGTCACTGAGGGGATTTTTATAACGCTGCTTACCGATCATTTCTCACAATCTCAATAATCATCAATACCTAATCAAAGCTAAATGAAGGCACGATCCAGTTAATGTTCACTTTTTTTCAAAATTGCCTATCACAGTTAACTTTAAACTTGAGTTGAATATTGAACTTCAGTTTAACCCATTCCAGTCAACGTGTTGAAACAGTAATCTGAAATTTCGATGCTGTATGGCATAATTCTTCCTCGGGCATCCCAAAATGGAGCGTTAACGTAAAAGCTAGGCTTCGGGCTGTTTTTACTCCCTACCTGGTTTGAATAGTTCCAACATTTTCTGTCATTATAACGCAATTTTTCGTCTCTCTAACTTAGATACGGCTGGAACGATGCTCTTCGTAAGTTTTAAGTCTTTCAAAAGAAACATAAAGTTTGGGCATGAACACAATAAGAGACTGTACATACACTTCTAGTTAAAAATTTAGGACCAGTTGAAAAAGCGGAAAAAATATTATTTTGCATCAACAGACTTCGAAAATTGCGTCAAGTTTACTCATTGGTGAGAATGAAGGAAGCAAACTATTCGTTCGAATCATTATACAATAAAATTGCTTTTTAAAAAACAACTGCTTGTCATCTGATCTAAAATTTAATATCTTGCTACACAAACTAAATTTTATGAAATTTATTTTTCCCTTTAATTAGAGGTAGTCACTCGCAGCGTAAAGGTGTCGTTTTGCTTAGGACAAGCAATTTATTTTCCTTTCAACGCGGCCAGATCGTTGATCTGAACGGGCAACTTGTATCACAGCAGGCAACCGCAGCTGAGTTTTAAATGCAGTGAAGAACAGTTTCCGACTTCCTGAATGACTCTGGCAGTTAATATTTTTTTTTGGCAGATGTTTGTGCATCGCTCTATTTTTTAGACTGTTTTAGTGGCCTGCCTAAATTAGTGGGCCGCTATTTTTTTAGGTTGTTTTATTGGAATATCTAAATTGATTGCATTGCGCCTCGCGTTATGAGAGGGAAAATAAAGCGAAGTCGAAATTTAATCTATAAATTCACCTGCGTTGAGTAGGAAAATCTGAAGGGTTGTCCGTCGGAAAAAAAAGAGACGATCTTCATGGCAGATGAAAGTACTCGATGATACCTATAGCAGTCCAATAACCATCAACACTTTGACTGCAGCAGGTAAAGTAAAAATTAATTTTCAACTCAAACTTAAAGTCAATTGTCGCATATTGGGTTCAAAATAACAAACATTAACTGGATCATGCCTTCATTTAGTTTTCATTAGGTATTAATGCAAACTCAATTTTTGACCACTGATCGATCAGCAGCATTATGAAAATTCCCTCCGTGCACCATCGATAGCTCACGTCGCAGTCAAAGGGTTAAAAGACATCTGACGCGAAAGGGTTCGAAAAATTATTAAACCAATGATCCCCCAGTCTAACTTTTTCGCCGGAGCATGCATGTTCTTCGCTGTCCAAGCGATTTAATTACTTGGGCGGCGAAAAACATGCATGCAGTCGGCGAAAAAGTTAGACTCTTGGTGATTAGTCCAGTTTTCGTTATTCGACATGAACTTTCCGACGCCATCATAGAGTAAAACGCAGAAATTATTTTTTTTTAAATCCTATTTTACATTAATGAATGCGAAACACTCGTTTATAAAAAGGAACGAATGTGAAGTTTTTCTAACCTAGTATTTAGTACGAATTCCCATTTTGCAGCCCTCGTCCCTTCACCATTTGTTTTGAGGAAAATAAAGCGCGAGTGTCGTGTGCTCTGACGCTGGATTGCGTTATTAAATTTTCGAGAAATGTTTGCCCTAGAGATTAGGCGGCGAAAGTCAGTTTGACGGCGCGTTTGCATTCATGAGTGAATCCTTCAAATTCTGCTCCAAAATGAACTACGCGGGTAAGCTCAACAAATTGGTTCTTTTATTTTTTTAATTCGTTCAATTATATCTTCTTTAACTCTCAATTATAATTGCACATCTGGGTTACCTATGTTGCAGGTGATGTTTAAGTAAGAGTGCTTCAAAAATTGTGAAGTTGCGGGTATTTTTAAAAATCAAAATCTTATCAATGTGATCTTGTCAAATCAGCATCCTTCTGCTGTGCGTGTTGGCACACATTTCATACATTTTTATTAAAGCTAACGAAATTGAAGCGCAAATTTTACCCAATAACCAACATAACCAACAAATGACTGATACATTCGTATACATGTCTCCATGTGCCCAGTTTTAACATGTTCGCCGCATTTCCGCTGTTTTAAGCGGTTGGTTTGTTTAGGTTGTAAGTAGCAGGATAGAAAAATCGACTTTAATGTTCCCTACTGGTACACATATGGCCCAATGCGCCGGGTACGCGTGAAATTTGTATAGCAACCATGCAGACCCTAAACACTTAACTTTAATTTCACACCCCTCAGGGGGATACAACTATTGTATCTATGGGAATAAGCACTCCCTTGGGAAAATGTGCGAGGGCCTGAGCTGAGAGTTAGGTAGGCCTTCTGTTTGTTGGAATAAAATTTTTTTCTTTTCACCTTTTTTCGGTTCACTGCTGTGCTGTTTTTCAGCACCTACTACTTTCTTCTTCAACTTTTATCTTGTTTCATTAACTTCTTTCTGAACGTACTGTTTTTATGCCCCTTCCGCATTTCCTTATCTCCATACTGAATGGTGTCTTCCTCCTTCCTCTCTTCGATACTCTCTTTTTGTAGCGGTTAGGGAGGCTTAAACTAACCTATAATATAATCTGATCGTTAATTTCGCAGCCGAACTTACAAATTCACTTCTTGCTGTTATCCTAAGGTAACATGTGACACAACCGACTACTGTTGAAACATGTCTCTGACTAATATGCCCCCAACCTACCGCTACCGAAATATGTGGCCTTCGATAACATGTAATACAACCTAACTCTGTTAAAATATCTGTCCCTAGATAACTAGTAATAATACCTACCACTATCGAAATATCAGCTTAAGATAAGGCGTACAACTGTCGAAATATCACCTTAGTAGAATAATATGTACCATAACCTAGCACTGTCGAAATATCACCTTAGGAAAACATCTACCACTGTCAAAATATCTGTTATTGCACATCACCGTAGAATAGCATGCACCACTGTCGAAACAAATCTTTAAATATCATGTACTGCAACCAACCACGCTGTAAAAATCAGCACCAAAACTGAAGAGAAGCCTCCGGCTCTGAAAGTAGTAATGTCGGCCGCAATCGGCCATGTGGCTGCCGCTGCACTCAACGGCTCTTGCTGGCACAGCTCTGTGATTGCGTCGTCTCAGCGCCGGCAAAACGCGCTCGTTTTTACCTCAATTGAATTTGCCGTTTCGTTTAAATTCAGTGGAAATGGGAAAGTGTATTGACGTGTTACCAGCTGCTTTAAATTTGAGGGAACTTGTGAAGAATGTTAACTTGTTGCCAGCTGATTTAAATTTGGTGGAAATACATCAAATTTAGTTGAAATAGGGCAGAGTGTTAACGTGTTGCCAGATGCTTTGAGCTGAGTGGATATATGAAGGAATGTTAACGTGTTGCCAGATGCTTTGAGCTGAGTGGATATATGAAGGGATGTTAACGTGTTGCCAGATGCTTTGAGCTGAGTGGATATATGAAGGAATGTTAACGTGTTGCCAGATGCTTTGAGCTGAGTGGATATATGAAGGAATGTTAACGTGTTGCCAGATGCTTTGAGCTGAGTGGATATATGAAAGAACGTTAACGCGGTGCTGACTGCTTCAAATTTAGAGAAAATGGGGAAGAACGTTAACTCGTTGCAGACTGCTTCAAACAAATTTATGAAAATCGAATTGGTTATTAGATTTAAACAGATGAGTATATTAGCCCTAAACATAAGCTATGTTACGAGTTATACAAGGTATAACTGAATACGAAACAGTCAGCCATATTAACATTATGGGCCGAATAGCACGCGAGACTCTAATGACAGGCTATTGGGAGAAGAGCCAATTTTGAAGGTAAACATAGAAATCAATTTCGCGTACTTTTGTTTCTTACTCAGAGTTAGTTACGCATACGAAAGGGATTTGCCGTCGATATGTTGACCGATATTTAAAATTTGATAGTTTGATGTTTTGTCGCCCCTTATCAGAAGGGTTTTCATGGCGCTACATTTATTAACCGAGTTTTTTTCCCCCCTGTTATGATAGTATTTTAAATTTGTTTTTTTCGCTTTGATTGTGTGTTTTCTCTTTATGCAATTTGAATGTATCCTACAATTTGAATGTTTGGAAAATTCAAACCTACTTTTGAATGCTCAACTATTGATCCGCTGTAAATTTCTTCATATTGGATTTAAATAGGAAACTAAATTTTCGCCTGGTCGATTAGAATCATTTAACGTACTGTCAATTTCTTTATCTATATCTGATTTATATAGGATACTATCGCGTGGGTAGTTGGTAGCAGTTAACGTCGTTTCAATTTTATTTTCCATGATTTAAAGGAGAAAAATTTGCTTCGTAAGGCAAAATCTCACCATTTTCATAGAAATAGAATTTCCCCTCTACGTTTTTCTACTTACTTAAATTTAACGGTAATGGAAAAGGTTTTGAGCTACTGCACATGCATTTGAGGAAGACTTCTTAAGATGAGCGGTTAAACATACTGTTGATGGTAATTAGAAATTGAAATTAAAAATTGCAATCCTCGAAAATAATGGGCAATGCTTGTTGACGATGGCAAATCTAATTTAAAAATGTAATCTAACCATAATTGCGGGCTAAATGTAGATAATAGAGAAAAATTTCGGTGAAAGATTCAGTACTGTGGAACGTTCGATTGCATTTACAGGAATGTTGCAAAAATTTTAGTTTGCGTGAGATTTTAGTGTCCATACTAGAATAAACATAACTTTTTCTTGGCTGACCCTCTAGAGTTGAATAAATTTAACACTGCCGATATTAGGAATGAGGCTTTTGATCAAAACTTTATTCTGAAGTTATTCAAGAATTGGAATGATCATTATGCGTTACCTTTTATGGTACCTACCAAGTCTAGACTGTGATCAATTCAGCGTTTTGCATGGATCACAAACTGATCAAGAACTTTAAAATGATGAATATGATTACATTAATCATGTTTAATCAGAACTCTTTCCAGCTTTTTCAGTGCAGTAAAGGATTTGCACATCAGTACTGACTCTTTTAATAGACCTCACCTCTCGAGATGTGAATTCCGACGCCATGTTTTATTCGATTAAAATATTGGAGAGTCAGAAATTTTTTTATTTTTCTTGAGTTTGAATTGAATTAGGCTTTTTCCCGCTGGCAACGAGCGGCGGGATGCAATCCATTCAGGTTTTCCATTAATAAACTAAGCCATAAACTAAAAATTCATCCAAAATGAAAACCCCAAACCAAATTTGGCGACACACAAATACCTACAGAGGTGAAAAAAAATTACGGGCGCTTAATTCAGGAATTCGGCCAACGAATGCATTATAAAAAAAGTGTTTACAATGCCATTTATTGAAGGAAAATACATAACAATATGACAAATTTTTCGGCAAATTAACTAAATTTAAACTTCAAAGCAGTGCGGAGAAATGCTGCAAGTCTCTCAGTCTGCATATTTTGTTTTAAAAATTTAACATTTTTAAATTTTTATTAGATCTTTGAAGATTCATATTTTTTTATATATTTAAATAATTATTTTATTTCCAATGCAGTATTTGTTCTTGTTCTTGATTATGGTCATCGCTGATTAGCGTTGAGGCAAGATTGTCAGAACGTAGAGCAATGTTCTGTTCATGTACTTCTTATGTTCAAATTCATTACTGTGTTCAATTTCATTTCAGCGTCTATGTTTATTATTGAGCTCATTTTCTTGAGTGCTTAATTTATCACATTGTTCATGTTAATCATTGTTCATTTTCATTACAGAGATTCTGTTTACATTTGTAGGTGTGTTTATATTCATTACATTGTCCATGTTCACAATTGTTCATTAGGAATTTAAAGAAAAATGTCGGCAATATTCCGGCACTCTTCGACCTGCAACTGTCTCTGCGTTCGCGGAAATTCTGCGTTCGGAATTCAAATATCAAATATTAAAACAAGATTTACTATCTTCGAAGGAAATTTCCGCGTTCACGAAAATTTTTCGTTCGCGGGAAATTTCCGTTCACGAAAATTTTGCGCTTAGAGAAATTTCAGCGCGTTCGCAAAAATTTTACGCTCACGGAATTTTTGCGTTTCTGTACTCGCATGTTCTGGCTCCCTCCGACCTGCAGCTGTTTCCATCTCGGCGGAACGCAACCGCCCGGCACAGCAATTTGGCCGAGTAGCGCGGGTAATCGCGCTCTTCCCCTCAGTTGAGTTCCCTCTACTTCCCTCCTCTCGTTGCTGTTGCCGCTCGCGCTCCGTTCCCTCCAGTTAACTTTCGTTCAGCGCTCACTCCAGTATTCTCTTCTTTTCTGCTCATTCCAGTTTTCTTTTCTTCTCCGCTGATTCCAGTTTCCTTTTCGTTTTTGCTCGCGCTAGTTTCTTTTTTTCACCGCTCTCTGCAGGTTACTTTTCTTTTCTCGCTCCAGTTTCTTTGTCTTATTCGCTTACTCCAGTTTTCTTTTCTTCTCCGCTCACTCTAGTTTCCTTTTCTTTTCTGCTCATTTTAATTTCCTTTTCTTTTTTGCACACTTCAATTTCTTTTTCTTTTCTGCACACTCTAATTTTCATCCCTTTCCACTCGCCTCAGTTTCATCTTCTTAAACACTGATTCCAGTTTCCTTTTCTTTTCCACTCGCCTCCCCTCCCATTTCTTTTCTTCTCTGCTTGCTACAGTTTCCTTTTCTTCTCCACTCGCTCCCCTCGCCGTAATTAACATATTCCCCCAACTTAGTTACGATTTGAAAGCAAGTTGAAGTGACAGTTTTTGCATATCTTTGAAGATTAAAGTCCGACTACCATTGACTAATCGACACCTGAATTACGTTCTTGTTCTTCTTCCTCAGTTTATAACTAGAAGCTTCGGTAAACTTTTCTACTACTTTGACATTAAGACTGTTAAAAAACAAAAAAAAATTCTCATGTTCGAAAAACAATGTTTCCTCTATTTTAGAAAGTAGTGATTGTGTGAGGAATGTATCCATTCTTATCCAAAAAAGTCCCGCTGTGGTTTTTGCACACTTTTTCGTCTTACAGCGTTCATCGAGCCTTTGTTATTTTGATGCGTTTTGTTTAAAGCGTGAAACACACATTGCATCATCTCAAAAAAACGCTGTTATCATCTTAGGGTGAATTGCGTCTAACGTACTTGTACAGTATCATCTAAGGGGAAATTTTTTCGAAAATAATTGAACAGTATCATCTAAAGGGAAGTTGTGTCTAAGATACTTGTACAGTATTATGTAAGGGGAAATTGTGTTTAACGCACTTGTACAGTATCAGGGCGCAGACCTCAGAATATTGCTGAAAGTAACTTTAAGTTGAATGTAGCATTGCAAGCTGTCTTATCTAGCGGCAAATGTGGAGAGCATTGCAATCTTGACGAGTTCCAGTATTCTATGAAGAGATAAAGTACAGAGATAAATATATAAGATAAAAAGAAAGAGAGAAAGCCGGCACCCATCGACACAGAAGATCACTAATGGGTTTCGTGTGGGTTCCGAAATACTTTCCACGTGGACTGTCTCTAATGGGCTGAATGAAATGAATTTAAAGAGCACCAAAATTGCCAAGAAACCCTCGATGTCCGCGCAAGTTCTCAACAAAGAAACGTTTGCTTAAAACTTAAAAAAGAGAAACTGAATCGTCGAAAAGTAGATGGGATGTGGTTCGATATAGCGAGGTTCACCTTTTTTCAGAGCGTTTCAGAGTTGAGGTGTGGCGAGAATATCTTGAAACATTGAATTTATTCTGCATTTTCCTCACCATGCATGCATCGTGAGGCAATGTGAAGCTTTAGATTTATTTATTTCTTTGTTATCTACATGATACTTGTTATTATTTGTTGTTTTTCGACGGCAACAACTCGACATTTTCCTTGGCGTGCATGCATCGGGAGGCAATGTGACGCTTTGGAGTTATTCATCTATTAATTTATTATTTTTTTCTTATTATTTGTTTTTTTTGCCAGCAACAACTCGACTCTACGACTCTTTGCGCCAACAATACGAGATTGTGTGCACGTTTTTGATGACCAAGTTTACATTCTCGTGTAATTTTTTATTTCTGATGGCAACATGAGGCATCTAGACAACAATGAATTAGGTTAGACATAATTGTACCCTTTATAATAGCGTTGATGATAGGATGCCCTAAAAGTTGCTGAACCTATTCGGACCCACAAGTGTATCCTCTAATGTATGAATTGTACTAGACTTAAGAGACAACCTACGCTGTATTGTTAGTGGTAAATATATCGTTTAGATTGTTTAAATGCTCGACTCCATGGAGTTACACACTCCTTACAAATTGAAAAAGACAGGCGAATTGAGCGTGTGGACACACAGGCGACTGGACAGGCGAATTGAGCGTGTGGACACACAGGCGACTGAACAGGCGAATTGAGCGTGTGGGCACACAGGCGTCTGTACAGGCGAATTGAGCGTGTGGACACACAGGCGACTGAACAGGCGAATTGAGCGTGT
>JACJUY010001355.1:97963-128542 GCA_014220935.1 Platorchestia sp. MABIK | reverse complement strand
TATTCAACAAAATAAATTAACCTTAAGTGCTTGACTCTTTCCTATCCCTGCGTCAGTGCCACGCTTCGTTTTTGTCAGGCAATGTGGAATTACGAATTTAAGCTGACACTAAGGCTATCGTGTTTTGCCACTTGCTATTTGATGAAACAGTGTCTAGTCTGCTTCTCGTTATCAAAATTGCAAGAAAAGCTGGAAACACTGTAAACAGTAGCTTGACCGGTGGAGGTGAGAAGTGAGGCTGAAAGACATTGACTAAGAACGTTAGAAGCCAAAGCTCATTTTCATCAAAACTCAGCAGTAATTTAGACCAGAAAGCGCAATGAGTAGAACCTGTTAAAATGATTGAAGACGAGCTAAAAAATCTGGAAAAAAGCAGTGAACGCTAACTACTTCCAATGCATCGTAAGCGTGGCGCGATGAGCTGAGTCACTGTTTTGACAAATGTATAAATTTTACACTCTGTGAAGCCGAAATGCCATGCTTGTTTTCGTTAATTTTTTCACTTTTTACTATCCCTACTGCGAAAATTTCACGCTTAGCCTGTACAGCGCAGTCGATTATTACACCATAATTAAGTTAATTTCTAATCCATGTGTAGAAATTTTGTATCTATTTGTTACTTTTAAGCATAACAAATCTTTCACAGTGTTTCTGTTTTATTTCACGTACCCATGTCTGTAGGTTATTGTGAGAAATTCCTTAGGGAATGAGAAACCTAAATTTTTTTTGTTGATCTGAGACTGTAACTTGATTTTTTTTATAATTCTCTCAAAATGTAAGAAACTAACTCATTTTTGTATCTTCCAAGTGTTTTTTCTCATTTTTAAATTTTTCTTCCAACCAAACTGAGCAATACAGTTGGGTGTAGCAGGATGAAGTGCTTATTTTTTTTCCAAGAAACGAAAACGAAAAGTTTTAAAATTACATTCACTCAACGCTGTGCGACCAGTTTGAATTGAACTTTTAAACAGAAACAACTAGATATTTCAGTAAATAAAATTGATCTACTCTCTCACTGTTTCAAAACGACCTCTATCGCTGACTTTAGTAAGCGTCACACTCTTCTGCATCCCAAAATGTAATTAGATAAATAGAAATAAGTGCAATATGAGCTAAGGACTCATAAACAAATCATCGTACTCATCGTACTATGAACAAGCGCTGAAATTCATTTCTGCGTGTATATTTGTTTTAGACGTGCGTGATGTGTTTTTTTTAAATTATTTTTGGCCAACCTTAGCTCATTACTTGAAAATAATTTAAGACGGGATTTAAAGTCTATTTAATAGAATGTTTCATGTCTTTTATTAGTTTTTTAACAAATCTTCCTAGGTGTTCTCTAGTACATCATATAAAAGTATTTTTAAGCTTTCAGTCCTCATGCTTTGGTTGAAATATTCAAAAGAATATGTAAATGCTATTTTTCTAAATGATATGATTTACCCCTTACACGGCTATTATCTACTTCCTAAGGTTTGCCCATCAATTAAGAACCTTTATTTAAAAAATCTTTAAAATCCGATTCGTTGTGATACATTTTAGGTGTGTAGGTTTTTGGAAACATGCTTTTATTCTTTCATTTTTTCCTTGTTTCAATATATAATCCCTCTAGCTACATTAACTAATGCAGAAATCATTCAGAATACAGCCAGGTTTAGAATATAATCACAAAAAGTTATGATTTCTTATTTTAAATCCTTTCTTATGCGATGCTTTCTCATTTTAGCACGAGGCGGAAAATCAAAACCATTGCATGTACTTCCGATGTCTACAACCGTCAATGTAAGCAACCTTCATTGGAAGGGTTCGGTGGTCATCACTCTCCTTCTGAATTACAACATATGATGTGCATGCTTACAATACGACCTGTACAATAATATTTTTGCCAGTGGAAAATAACATGTGACACAATGGGTACGAATATCTTTACAAGGTGCTAATATACATCAATCATTATATGATATCGAATGAAAACTATAGGGCATCTCATATGTTGTTTTCTACCTTCCAATATTTATTACTTTAATAAAATCATAAAAGTCATCAGAGAGCCGTAGGAACCGCTGTAAAAATGAAAGCGCAAGATAACCCACTGAATCATAAAACCTTAAATGATTAAAGTGGCTTATCTTGCTCCTTCATTTTACATTTTTTTTTGTTACATAAGTATCAAGAAACTGAAAATTATTTTAGTTCATTGCTGAGACATTTAACGCATCGACCGGACGAACTCTTCAAGCGAAAAAAATAAATAAATTAAAAAGAAGACATCTTTTCACAGCCTGAGGAATGTTTGCCCTAAAATTTCTTATTCGTGCGCCAAACAACAATTTTAATTGATGCATGTCATAAATTATAACCAGATATCATCATTCTACGAAGAATGAATAATTAAGAAAATATGAAATGAAGAAGCTTTTCCTCATCACAGAAACACTGTTTAGATCTACGCAGGGCAACACCTTCAATGATGCTCTTAGACCAAAAAGTAACAACATAGTAAACACATCACACCAGTGGTCTGGCAATGGCGTGAGCTATTAAAGGATTCTAAGAGAGTAAATGCGTTGCTTCCTAAGTGTAATTTCCATTAAGATTTTTTTGATATTGTGGGTACTCGACTGCCTAACGCTGACTACGCTTTCGTTTTCTCTTGATGAAATAATAGTGAGTTGAACATGTTCACAAACTCGATTTACACAATTGTTCAAATTTTAAAAGCCCGGGTTAGCTCTATTCTATGAGAAATGAGCAACATATCGGAACTTACTTAGTTTCGCCCCTTCGAGTCTATACACAACTAACGCGAAATCTCAGATCACTCCAGTGAAATCAAGAGTTTTTAAGAGCATTGACGTCACACAGCAGGAATGGAGTGTTCAGAAGAGTACTTTAAGGGGAATACATTACCCTGCATGATTTTGATTACAACTTTTGCAAATTATGTGATCGACAACTGTATCTATAGTGAAGGAAGATGTGGAAGATTCTAATGTACACTAATGGGTATATTTATTCTACAATTTTTGATTTGCCTGCGTATAAAACAACCCAGTCTAACTTTTTCGCCACCTGTATGCATTTTTTTTGCCGCTTAAGCGATTCAATCGCTTAAATCGCTTAGGCGGCGAAAAACATGCATACAGGCGGCGAAAAAGTTAGAGTGGGGAGGTAATCACACTCGGGATTTTTGACGGTATCACGGGGTTGAAACTCGGGTATATTTCAAAATGGAAGTGTCCAGTTTTAAGCGCTTTTTTGATGACTGGCCTGCGTCAAACTTTAGCTGTAACAGACATGCTTGACGACCTCCTGTTATTGTACATAGGATCAACATGAATGTGAACGTAGTGTGAAGAAGCTTTACTTTGTAGAGCATATGCACTCCAGTGATAAGATAAGAGCCCTATTGGTATTGGAATAATGTTTCCATGCAGCTTTTCCTTCGTTTAAATCAATTTATCTTGTACGTAAGACGAACAAAATTCAAAAATGTTATTGGTGCTAATAATAACGTGGTATCTAAATTCTTCATTTTTAAAATACGACAGAATTAGTTTTTCAGTCACTGATATTTAAATCACCAATTGGCTGCGCATTGAGTAAATAACCGCAACCATGCATGTGAAGTGAGATATAAATGTACTTACTAGGTCATATGATAATTCAATGATCCGACTACAAGGCATGACTTTTGCTACAATTCTAAAGAAAAAACTTTAGATTTTCCAGGAAATCTAGTCGCTGGAAACTTCCATAAGTAACACAGTGGGTACAAGTACCTTTACAAGGTGTTAATACACTTCAATCATTATATGATAACGAATAATCGTACAATGTTAAGCTTTCAGTCCTCTTGCTCAGGGTAAAATTTAGAAAGAAATACGTCCAATTTCTTTTAAAAATTTCTGCTACAAACTTCTATCACGTCATTTAAATGGGTAACACAGGTGCTGAGCTGTGTCTTGACCTAACCCCTGACTAATGCTGGCCAAACACCCGCTTGACTGCAGTTCCATGTTCTGTGGCATCAGAAAGATTGATTTTTAACTGAAATTATTCATCTGTTTAAACGATAAAAAAGTACCACTGCATAACGCCTCAAATTAATCGCCGCTCGGTCAGCCACATTCCATGGGGAATCAACAACATAGAGGAAGCAACTTAATTTTATCTCTTTGATTCCTTACAAACAGCTGCGACCACTTCTGTGACGTCCAAGATTTGCATAAGCAGGTCTGGAGGTGTAAGAGGCATTTGTGAAAATAACAGGCGAACAACGTTGTGCAAGTGCATGAGTGGCCAGCGGGGGATGTTGAAGTGTTTAACTGTGTTGTACATGTGCCTTTGATCCTTGGATGCACGATTCACCTCAACATATCGACACAATAGCAAATAATGTTTTAGAAAAAAGATAATTATCAATAGGTAAGCGATGTTGATAATGTGAAAAAGTTAATGTTAATGGTGCGTTTAAAGTATTGTTGCGAATGACGGTGTGTGATCGTTACTGTGAAACTACCGGAACTTCGTTATAATATGGTAAAAACACATATTAAAAAACACTTTAATCTGCGGTTCAGCACATTCAAAGATTAAATTCATTCACTCGTTTTTTGAGGTCATGAGGGACACTCACAAGCACAAAAATCTCTCAAAAGATTTATTTATCTATTACGATTGCACAGAATAACTTTCTCCCATCGCTGAACTCGAACTACTGTATCAGTTTTCTTCTATCCGAAATTGCACAATTTCGCGGGTAGCGCACTCTCAGTATGAATAAAATCACAAACGCATTGAATAAAAACATTTACTCTTGGCATTCAGACCAGCTGGTTTCGACTAAAACAATGTCATTATCAATGAATACCATCTGTAAACAGAAAAAACACACATACCGTTTATTTAAAATAGAGAAATATATAGCAGTCACATAAAAAGAAATTCTAAGTTATAGTGAATAGAGGAGCGGCAGATTGGTCAATATTTAAAACAGGCCTAAGTTTAAAAATGTACAATGACTCTAAAATTCGCAAATCAGTATTGGAAGTACAATCTAAAATTTTAAAATGATTCACAGATAGAGGATGGTTGGTGCTGTCACAGTGCTGTCTAGGGGATGAATGAGGTGCGACTGAAAGCGGGAGTTTGGTTCGGAAAGATTTGCCCAGATGTTGATAAAATCTAATGGCGGACTGCTTCTGCGTACTCCCAATGTAGGAGCTCTGGCAAGCTGTAGTTTTCTTCTAATTATGATCCTGACTTGGATTTTTATCGTATTCTGGCAGCATGGAAATTGGTATCTTTTTAATCTTAAATGAAATAGATTGATTTCTGGGAAATCTCACTTTCAGGATAAAAAGGAAAACCAACGTGGCTAAGAATATCATAACAAAAATCCGAAACGTTTGTTTTTTATTATGATATTCTTAACCACGTTGGTTTTCCTTTTAATCTTATTCTGTGTCTACCTTCCTAAGAATTATTAACTAGGTACGAAATCCTGATACAATTCCTCATCACAGGAACAGTGTTTGCTTACGCGCGAGTGCGATACGTTGCAATTCCACTGGTAATGTCTGATCGGATGGTAGCGTCAGCATAGCGGGGGTAATTTGGCTCTAGTACGCCACGTAATGCAGAGTAAACGGTTAAATAAAAGATTTCACTTCCCGCAACCGCCGCGGTAAGAAATATTGTGTCAACATGAATGCGCTGGTGCTTGTAGCTGTAAATTGATGATTGTGAATGTGTTTCGTTGGTGCCTGAGCGGAGTTGGCGTCTGATGGCACGGCACTCGATGGCAACCCGTGAATAGGGCAGCATGGCTTGTCTCTGTCGTCATTTTGTATCCTATTCCATTGCATTTTTTTACAATCGATAAAAATTAAGCTTATAAATCAGCTTTTAAAAGGTCCCTTGTTTGGGCTTGCAAATATCTGCACCATAACAAATGTAAATCGTTTACGTTAGCACGATTCACGCATCAAAATTTTAACAGTTGAAATTGATGTCTCACGAGAAATTGTTGAATGCTTAACATTTTAGAAAGTTTTTGGTTGGTGTAATTTTCGTGCCCTGTTTCATTGAGTGCTGCCACGACATGCTCCCCTGGAGCCGGCGGGTTGCACTTTTCTCAATTCTTTGCTTAGTTAGTTTCGCAGCCATGAGGAACTTACTTTTCACTCCACTTGAACCTAAATATTTATCACTTCTGAATAATTACCTGAAATAGGGAGTCTCTCTCTGATCATCCACAGCAGTTATTAAACTTGTCTCGAATGCATCCAGATTGAGATGAGATACTTATTTGTACGCAGATAAAAAATTACTGTAACTTATAATGCTGTTCAAATGTTTCACGAGGATTAGAAATTACAGACATTAAAAAATAATTTTAAAAGTTCTATTATAGCAGTGCAGTTTGAAATTAGCGAATTCGCTCAAACGAAAAAATTTTCAAGGGCTGTCGCAACCACGGGCAAAGGAATTTTAAATTGACCCACAGTAACTCCGTTAAATTTGGAAAAAAACGGCTTTGGGACATGAAGCAGATTGAATCGAACCTGTGAGTGACGATCAAAATATTTAAGATTCGTGCATCTCGCTTGTTTCCAGTTTCGAGATATATACTCGAAAAGGCGCGATTCCCATAACGTAGCTCCTTTGAGATCGTAACCTTAGCAGTGCGCCTCACTTTGATAATCACTGCCCAGTCATTTCCTGATCATTCTGGGATAGTTCACAGGCTATCAGCATCCCACTCTCACCACGGAGTCCAAGCTGCCGTATCCGTTGGAGTTGACTAACGTGGAGTCCCATCCTGCGTTGCGCGTGTCAGACGGCATGCTGGAGGCTTGGGCCGTCAGGAGTCTGTCAAGCAAAGTAGAGTGTAATGGTTAACATAGAGGTTTGAGCATACGTATTTTGTAGGTGAAAATGTTCTGTTTGAGGAAGAATCCAAAGTACTCTTTTAGAAACATCCACGCTCACTTTTCATGAATTGAGTTTTCAGTTCCAGACACTTGCGTATAAATCGATAATTTGTTGAAACTGTTTTTAGTTCATTGAACTCTTTGTCCTATGAAGTTATTAAAGTATCAATTCTATGTGAACAACATTTCTAGTCTGTAACAGGCTAAGACAAAACTCGATTTTTTATGGTGAAATGAGTTTGTGAAGCGCGAAGTGAAAATAAGTTTACAAAATTAAAAATTAATGTTGATGATATACAGAGATAATTTCACTGCCTTTAAGCATTTTGCTCAGACTGTAGAACATCCACACATAATTTCGTAATGATTTCGTTAAATTAACACGGGTTTCAAGGGGTGTCTCAACCTAACATTTCTAAATACATTCCATCAATGAAGTCTTATCGTCAAACTGTCTTCCATTTTGACGAAGAAGCTTAGAGAGGATGCCTTCCAGATTTTTAACGGGATTCAGGTTCGGATATTTAGCTGGATAATCAGCAAATTAAATAATTTTTAAGATACATTGCAAGATTAGAAAATTGTGCCCCGAATTTGGATTATTGAGTTTCTGAGATTTCATTTGGTGCCTGTCCTGCCTGATAAAGTTTCATAATTTCGCTCCGGCTACTTTCCATTGAGGGATCACGAAAGTTATGCTAGATTACTAGTTTTTTCTTGCAACGATGGTAGATTCCAAAAAAATTTAAATCTGATAAATAACGATGATTAAATTCTCGTAGTAATAAAAGAATTTCCGAGACTTTTGTGTCACTCCGTATCCTGACTTACGCATCTCACAAAATAGTTAACCCGTAAGTGATTAATTAAGTAATAAACTCCTAACAAATATTTAAATGAAAAGAAATGTTGCGATGTTTTTCCTTTGAATGTTTCAGTATCCTGAAAATTCTATAAATAAAATGAAATGAAACGTTAAATATTGTCTGTTACCTAAATCAAGCAATTTATAACCTTCGAATCGAAAATAATACTCAAATTTTTTTTACTCAAAATAATTAGCAGCTTTTACTGGAGAGCAGCAATGAAAACTTTCTTGAAGAGTTTAGTCGTTAAGTTTATTACCAACTTGAAAAGAAAAAGGAACAAGAAGTAGAGCTTGCAGTGAAGAACAGAAAGATAACAGGATGAAATATGACATAAGAAACGAGCCAAGAGGCTCTTTCTCGGTTTGGTTCCAGAATCTCATGCACTCAGACATTAATGGTGCACAGGCATCAGCGTGGGCGTAGATGACAAAGTGCAACTATCATGTATATTTGGCCAATCATTTTCGGAAACACTAAGCCTGCAGTGCACTAGCTTTGGCCCAAAATCGTTATACTCAGTAGTTTCATCGAAATGTGGTTCTAGAGTCTAACACTTATTCGCATAATCAATAATACTAGCAGGACCCGCGGAAATTCCACGGACAATGCCATCGTTACGCTAGGTGGACCCGTGAAAAAAATTCGGTCAATATTACTTTACCAATTCCAACTTAACATATTCTAGCCTAACCTAACCTATCCTATCCCATCAAATCCTAACCGAACTGATCCTGATAATATGTCAAACTGTCACGAGATAACGTGCGGTCCTACTCCTCATTAATTTACATTAACAAGGAGACCGAGTTCTCGGAATGGAGGGATTGGCGTACCTCCCTGAAATCATGAAATACACAAAAATACAGGCAAACAAAACATACGAAAAATTGAATAATAAAGACTATACGTTACATATACTAAAAGAAGGTTGGTACTCATCGATGCGAAGGAATACCACTTACGTAAGCGCTGATCTATGGGCACCTGTAACGCTGAGAGGTTGCTTCCAACATTGAGTAGGAATAATATACACCACGGGAATTTTGCATAAGTTTATGATTACGGCAGTGAGTTATCCGACACGTTTAGGAGGCTAACATACATTGGACATGTTAGGATATATCTTGCAATATCAACTCCTCAGGCTCATTGCCCTTTTCTACGCACTGGCCGGCCAGCCCCCTTTTACGTTAGGTACGCTTCTAGACATGATAGAAATAAAAACTATTTTATTATTACGTTTCCAACAGCACAAAACACGGTCATAGCTTCAAATCACACGTGCATCCTCAAGTACAGCTTCAGTTCAATTCCTCTGAGCTATTCACAGTTCAGTAAAGTATCTTTTGACGACTGTATGACAGCGTCTCGTAAATTTGCTTCAAGTTGAAATGGAACACGAAGAGATGACTTTTATGGAGAACTGCCACGATAGAATTACCCCCCTCCTGCAAGGATATTCAGAATTTTTACCTATTACCTCTTATTGAATTTACTCAACAGATTTGACTCTTTACTTCAATGAATGTCATTAACTTTATATTTCACTTATTTCAAAAATTTCTCTTGTAAAAACAAACAAAAACAATGCTAATCCTCACCCGCCCAATCGACGTTTTAAAATTTATTTCTCTGATTTAATGTCTCGACCCCGATAGTCGTGCGTGAGACTTCTCTACTCTGAAAAATGGAAGGTATTTACATTACTTTCCAACCAGTACAATTACACTGCGACGCATGCTACACGTTTTCCACGTATTTTCAGAGTATATTTTTCAGTGAACACTTAGTACAACGCACCTTGTCGGAAGGCTCGCCTAACTCTCACTAACTCTTTGGTCTTTCGCGCTGCCTTTCCCGAACTTGGGGCTGCCCTCTACATAAGTGCACGCCTGCAATTTCTCTCTGATTGGCGGTTCTCCACTTCTAAAATCTCTCTTAGGGTACTCTGACCATTATATTGGCTGTAAGCCCTCTGATGAGAACGTATAGCCGACTCCGCCCTCTTTTAGGAACAATGGCGATCTTTTTCCTTGAAATTCTGCTCTAAATCTTTTCCCTTTGTTTTTCTAATGCCTGGGTGCTTGGTATCCTGCTGTGTCGACAAGCTTGTCGCTCCGAGTGTCGCTCGTCCCCACCCCTCAAGCTTGAGTGGTGTTCCATAAATCACTGTAACCCTTGTGGCTGGCCGTTGGGGCGCTTTCACTCAGGCCTCTCCAAAGTCTTCGCTAATCATAACAAGCTCATGTTTCCCACGACTCCAACACAGGACCTCTTGGTGTGGCAATAAATTTTCCCCGTCGAATGTTGTTCGACCGAGGGTTCTCAAGTTCCTCCACCAGAAATTCTTGCTGACCAACAGCTAACACTTGAAACACCCCATTGGCTCGCACCATACATATAAACATGTTGAACCACAACATTCAGGCATACCACATGTTGAAGCGACCCGTCTGTACTGTTGGAGTTACGTAATTTTTTATTTGCGCTAAGATACTAACGAAACCTACTAAAAATATGCAAAGGTACTAAAAAAAACACACATAAGTTAAAAATGTCCAAAACCAAATGTTTTTTAAAAAAACACACATCAGTTAAAATGACCAAGATTAAATGTTTCTTAACAGAACATAAAAACCGTGGACCCATTATAAAATTCAGTCAACATTATCTAACCTATGCTAACCTAACCTATCCTAACCTAATATTTCTTAACCCATTCTGTCCTATCCTATCCTATCCTAACCTATCCGATCCTAACCTAACATGACCAATGTCATCGTTAGTCTAGGTGGACCCGTGAGAAAATTCGGTCAACATTACCCAACACATTTTAACTTAACATGTTGTACCCCAACCCATCTTAACATAGCATTTGCTAACCTATCCTATGCTAACCGAAGCTTTCCTGATAATATTTCAAATATAAAATGCCGTTGACCCGTGAAAAAATGTCGTCAACATTACTTAACCTATACTAACAGTAACCTAACATAACATATACAAACATATTCTATCATAACTTATCTTAACCGAAGCTATCTTGATAATATACCAAACAAAAAAGAAACCGTGGACCCGTGAAAAATTTCAACATTTCCTAACCTATGCTAACCTATCCTAACCCCACCTAATTCAACTTTTCCTAATCTAACCTAACTTAAACCATTTAAGCATTGACGAGACTCTAGTGCCAAGATGGCTAGTGCTTCCAGTTAAGGGTTTATGACACAATTTTAAAGTAATTTAACTTGTGAGAATTTTTGAAGTAAATAACAAAATTAAGAAAATTAAAAGATTTCATGAAACCACTTTTAGACATTCCAGAAGCCCGCTCGCAAAATTACCATTGATCACTTCTAAGTTCACCAAACCCAGTCCGAGCAACATATTCAATAACCTTTCTAACCAGTTTGAGCAAGTTTTTTCTTACCTTGGCTCTGTTTTTGATGAGTTCGGGCAAAAACATATTAATTATTTTTTCATAAATTCAAAAACTTTATTTTAAATATCGAAAATTTCCCTCGCAAAGCATTTTAGCATTTGAGGTTGAATTTTTAAAATTAAAATAAAGAAGAAGGAGCTAGCCTAACGAAAAATTCCAATACTATGCCAAATTCATTGATATTTCAGGGTACTTAAAACTTTTACAATGGAAATTTTTATCGAAATCATTTGAATTGTCGTACTCAATGGGTTAAGCAATGTCATCGTTTAGCTAGGTGGACCAGTGAAAAAATTCCGTCAACATCACCCAACAAATTCTAACATAACATGTTCTAATCAAACCCATCCTAACCTAACATATCCTAATATCCTATCCTAACCAAAGCTATCCTGATAATATGTCAAACATGAAAAATCATGCACCCGTGAAAATTTTTAATCAACATTACCTAACCTATGCCAACCCAACCTATCCTAAACTATTCTATCCTAACCTATCTCATCCTAACCTATCCTATCCTTACCTATCCTAACCTAACCTAATTTAACCTATACTAACCTATCGTATCCTGAATAATTTGAATTGTCATAATCAATGGGTGAAAAAAATTCCGGTAACATTACCTAACAAATTCTAACATAACTTAATCTAACCCAACCCATCCTAACCTAACATATCCTACTATCCCATCCTAACCAAAGCTATCCTGATGATATGTCAAACATAAAAAAACCATGGACTCGTGAAAAAATTACAACATTACCTGAACTATGCTAACCTGATAAAATGTCAAACGTATCAATGCATGCAAGTGCGATCTTTTTGTAACACTCAGTAATTCGGTAATTCGGTATCCATGATACCGCAAACTCGTATGATAGCGTTAAACGATGCATCGTCTAAAGAGGCCTTTTCAAAATTAGGTTCAAAAGCATCAATAAATAGATTTAAAGTTAAAAATAAAACAATAAATAAAAAAAATGATAAAAAATAAAAAATGAATGAAGAAGTAAAAAATTAAATAAAAAAGTAAATAAAAATGAAAATAATGAAAAAATTCAATAATTGACAAAAGATAAAAAATAAAAAATACAATAACAAATAGAAAAAATAATTAAAAAACATACAAAATAAAAATGCCAAATATAAATGAAAAATAAAATGAAAAAATGAAAGAAAAATAAGTAAGTTTAAAAAAGTATAAAAAAAACTTGAAAATAAAAGATGTACAAACGAAAGATAAAATGAAATGCATAAAATCGAATAAATGACGAATAAAAAATGAAATATGAGAAATAAATGAAAAATAAAAATCTTAAAATAGACAAAAAATTAAAATGACTAGATGAAAAATTAAAAATTAAAAAGTTCACAAGTGTGAAAATTAAAAATAAGAATAATAAAAAATCAAAAATGAAGCAAAACAATAAAATAAAATAAAATAAAATAACTCAAGTAAAAAAGAAACAATAAAACATATAAAAACAATAAAAAACAAAAAAAAAACAAAAAAAAATAAAAAACAATGAAAAATTAAAAAGTGAACCAATCCAAAAAATGGTAAAAAATGAAAAATATAAAAAATTAGTATGAAAGAAATCAAAAACAGAATTATACAAATTAAATAAATTAAAGAAATAAAAACAAAAACTTGAAAACAATATCAGAAATAAAAACATGATAAACAAAAAATAACAAGAAATAAAAATAAAAAGGAAAAAGAATAAAAATTAAAAATACCTAAATAAAAGAAAATGTTAATACATAAATATAAGAAAATAATAAAAATTAATAAATATCCTAGAGTAACCTAATTAACCTATCCTACCAATCCTATCCTCATAAAATGTCAATCGTATCAATGCATGCACAGGCGATCTTTTTGTGGAACACTCAGGAATTCGATATCTTTGATACTGCAAACTCGGATGAGAGCGTTACACACAAACTTGGTTTTAAGCGACTTAACTTTCTTGAAATGTCAATGTTTGGACCCATTTCAAGTTTTTTCAAGCCAAGCTGACACTATCATCGGATGAGGTATTGCTAATGGTGTCATAATATATCACATAAACAAATACAGTTTCTGATTGCACCCATTAAATAACGTTAATTATTTTTTATCGTCAGGAATTTCGGCCAACCATCGCTCTTTGGAACACTGGAAATTTACTCCCTAACCAATGGTCTAAACTAGGCGATTTTTGATCGTCCCACAGCGCCAGCAGATACAATATTTTCTATCAACCGGTTTCAAATTCTGACAATTTTAATTCGAAAAAATTTTAAGGCATGAGCTGTTCTAAAATTTTGGTGCGCGAATTTTTGTCTGTTAGTTTCAATTTTAATGTTGTTCTCAGTGTCGACAAGATCTTAGCTAACATCACACAAATCAGGCTGTTACTAGGTCCCGATTAACATACCTCACAACTTTATTCGTTTAAGAAAGTCCGTTGGAGACGTCGTTCGTAGCTTAGGTTACGGTGTTCTGGAGCCGGAATTACTTAACACTTTGTATTCACGTAACGAACAGCTGGCCCCTTAATTCGGCTTGGTGGTGATACATGAGACCACCAAAGCGTTCTAGACTGCGATTTTACGAAAGTAAGTGAAAAAGAACCCTAAAATAGGGGTTGGACAAAATGATGGAAGCACCTTGGAAAATCAACAAATTTGGGCAAATTACAGTCTCAACTCTCAGAGGTATTGATTCATGCAAATTGTGAATTGTTTCCATGGGAATTTTAGCCCATTCTTCACTTAAAACACTCTCCAGCTCTTTTAGGCAGCCCGCTCACTGATGCGATGCGATGGGTGCGACGCCTCGCGAAATCGCACGGTTCATTTGCAGCACCGTAGGAATAGCATTGAGTTGGCTAGCTCACCGCCCACTGAGGCGATGCGACTCCTGCCTTCATTCCTCCTCATTTGTCTGTCGCACCAAAATGCTGCATGTTGCATAGGCATGGTCACTAGCTTCTGTGCAGGTTGTCATAACGTCATTTTGGTTTTATATGGATGAATATAACATTAATTAATAAGGAATTATTTATGAGAATGCAATAAATTTGATATTTCCAATAGGTCGATTCTTAGGGAATCTCACGCGTAAGATAAAAAGGAAAACCAAAGTTAAAATTTACATTTTTAGATATTTTTTTTGTGGCAAACGTTTCAGAATGTTTTAATTCCATCTTCAGTGCTGAAAACCTTTTGTATGTTTTGACCTTTTTGCATGTTTTTCAGCACTGAAGATGGAATTAAAACATTCCTAAACGTTTGCCATAAAAAGAAATGAATAAAAATTCATATTTTTACGTTGGTTCTCCTTTTCACCTTGTAATAAATTTTTCTCTCAAAAGTGATGCATGCTTGGGCGACAGCGTGAGGTACACAATGCATAAAGTTGCTTTTCTCATATATTAGCGATAATTGGTATGAAACATAAACCATAGCACAAAAAAAGCATTCCTAAAAGTTTCAAAACCCACAAATAACTAAAATACACATTAAATAGTCGTACTAAACACCAATTAAAATGAGTGAGATTTTTCTATGCAATGCTGCGGGAAATGAAACACAAAAATATGGCGCTGGTTGGCATCCATGCCGCTTGTAGCTAGCGCTGACCAACGACTTCAAAGCTTGAGCTTGTCTAGCAGTTGGATATCACGTACGAGCTTAATTTTTCTGCGATGGCCTCCCAACCAGAAATGGACACAAGTGAAAAATTGATATGCCTTGTTCAGGAACGATCGGCGCTGTATGATTCAAGTGATGTGCTGTACAATGGTAGAAACTTCCAGGATATGTTATGGAAATGGGCATTAGCAGAGCATTACGGTCACTAGCATTTCTATACATAAAATTTCCCGCCGCGCAGCTCATTAGCAGTTGAGCGCTGCAAAGCAAGGCTCGAGTTTTTGCCAGATGCAAAATGTTTATTGGGTTCTCATGCAATAAGAGTTGCTTCAATAGGCGGTACTGATGCAACGTGTCGCATGCGACTTGATGAGCTCTATTTTCGTGCGACGTCTCATCTTTCGCATCGCCTCAGTGGGCGAGCAGCCTTAGAGACGATGGCGGCGGAAATCGTTTCTTGAAACGTCAAGCATCCGGGCATTTTTTTTTTAAATTAGCACCTGCCATACGAGCACTAACAATTTGACCTCTTTGAAAATCAGAGAGGTCTGCCACTTTTACAAGGTTATAATCAATTTTCTTTAGATATCTGTAAAAAAAACAGGTAATTCAAATCAAATATCAAATAGCTACAATAATAAACAGTAAAACATTAAAATATGTAAAGTTTTGATTTTATGTGACATGCTCAAAAATTATGATTTCAAAATGTTAGATGTTTCCATCATTTTGTCCAAGCCCTGTATTTTAAGACACCTCAAATCAGCATTTACTCGAGATAGACTGTTCAGCTGATAATAAAAACAGTTAAAAAACAAAGTATGGCAAGATTTTTTCCTGTAAGAGCCGAATAAAATAAATAGAATGAAAAATTTCCTCCACTGTACAGTGGCAGCCAAATCCACGTTTTCCTTGAAAAATGTTGATCATTACTTTCCAGATAATGAGTACTTTACGATATTTTGCAACTTTCCCCCTCTAACCATATAAGTCTACCAGCTCTCAATTATCTGAAAAACTCCGATTTACATCATTTCCACACACCATACTTCCAGCAACAGTGGTTATTACCGCAGAATCGCTAAGCTCATGTGTAATGTAAGCAGACGATTTTCCCTGTTTTCCCTTTTATGAGTAGAAATTATAAGTTTTTAATTACGGCATAAATTAAGCAAGGGAATACTTTTATGCTTTTCCATCAACATTCTATGCAACCATTGTCATGACTATTATAAAGCCCTTAATGGTTTCAGTACCAACTGATGATCTTTATGCAAAGAATTAATGAAAAACCATTGTTAAAAGTAATTCGATGAATCAACTTTATAGGAAATATACTGTTTTCTTTCTTTCTTACTTTTTTATTTATCTCTTTCATAGCTTGGCATTTTCATAGAACTTACTGAAAACCTATTTACTATCGTATTGAAGGAGTAAATATTTATTAATTAATTACATTCCTGCATCTTCATGAAAATGCTCTGGGAGACATTTAAGCTTGTCAACAAATTACTGCTCTCTGATTGCCTGCTGTGTATAGGCGATAAGAATGTTTACTTATTTCACGTTGGTTGTTACTTTTGCAGGTAACGGAAATGATCTCGACGTCCAGAAAGTACAAGTGGTACAACAAAGCCAAAGAGTTTTGGAATCCTTGAAATATTCCTGACAAACCAAAAGATCTAGATTTCTCATTTTCCTTTTTGTGTTCTTTTTACATGGGGTCAAAATTTCTTGATTTTTTGGTCCCCTTACACCCCCCTCTGGGAGGGGGGGATCTAGTGCCCGTAGCCCCATAAAATTTTAGGACACAATAGCCCACCACCTTAGGATCCTTTTTCAACAAAGAAAAAAAAATGGCCAAGTGGGCTCGAAAATCCCTCGGTTGTTCTCCTTAAATGAGGTCGCAAAACAGATGAAATGTCATTCATTCATACTGGTACATGAATAAGCAATTTACTTCATGGGACACATATGACCCAATACGCGAGGAATGTACAAAGCGCCGTGTACACACGATTAAGTAAAGGTTCAGGCCAGAGCACATTGATACCAAACTACTTGTGAATAATAATAGCTAATATCGTTTCGAAGTATTTGAAACTCACATTGGACTTTAAATGCACAAAATTGTAGTTAAATACAACACTTAAATGCGCTTTATGAAATGTTTTGAAGAATAAACTTTAAATTCAACGAAAGTATCTAAATACTGCCCACTAATGTTCATAAACTTACATATTTTATGTGCTACAAATTAACTTTTTGATTGTGTTCGAAAAGATGAAACATTGAATTTATTTCAAAATTTACAAGGGACACTTCATTTTACCAACACATGACATTTTTGCACGGACCTACTTTAACCAAAAAAAATGAGTATTCTCAAAAACTATATAGCAAAGATATGGTGTAATGTTCCTAGTAATTACGAACACAGAATTTTCACTTTCGTCAGCCTTTATAACGTGCACAACGTAACAGAGGTAACACTGAGACTTCGTTTGCATGAGAGAGATGGTGTGCAGTACTACTCGATGATTACCACTCAGTCACCGCTTCACTAGACGAAATAATGCAGAAGTCTGCTGTAATTGTCACTGCTCACAGAACTTGGCATGTCTTCTGTCTGTTTAGCATAGAGAATGAGGGTCTCGAGCGACCACAGGCATTACATCTCTAATTAACTCGCTGCTCGTTTCACTAGCCTCTTGGCTTATTTTGAAGTAAGTGGAAAGAACACTAAAACTAGCGATCTCATTCTATTTAATTAAATGATAGTAACTTCAAGTTAACAGTGAACCATGCTCCTGATAATTTATATGCAAAACTTCTTTCTCATTTTTTTGTTTCTAGAGCTACGAGTGTCACCAACTATCACTTTATAAGCATGTTAATACCTCGGTAGGTGAAATCATACGTAATTCTCCAATATAACCGATTTTCATGAGTCAGTCACTAATTGATTTAGCTACGTTTACATCTAAATTGATGAATATAAGATTCTACGTGTACTGAGTTTTTCTTTTTCTGGCTAAAAACTTCATGATCTATCATCCAATATTTCTTTTTCCTTTTTCTTCAAATACACCCGTGCATCGTCAAAACGTGAAGATATCTTTGAATCATTAATTCTCCATTATTAGTATGTCCGAACACTGTCAATAAAACAAAAATTACAAAAAAATGCTCAAACCGTAAATGGGAATTTTGTGAGAGAGATCTTATAATTAAAAATATACGATCCTGGAATGCTATTGGTATCCTATACGAACATGCCCACAAATTACCTGATTTGAAGCTCATCCATTCTCTCGTTTCTTTACTATCCTACGGATTACCTCATTTTCTCAAATCTGGATGTTAATTGGATTGACGTGGTTTTCACCTGCTCTTGGACTGCCTCATGTCCTCACTTCCTCTTAATGGCGGGATGGCCACGTTTTCAACTTTCTTTTATTAATTTGCCTCGTTCTCAACCTTTTTCTTGAAGGATTACCTCGTTTTCTCATGACATATTTTTGAATATCCTTGCTGTCTTACTGCCTCGCAGTATTGCTTATTTATTGACCACGCTTTGTACCTCTAACCTAGCTAGACCTCATGAACGCACCCGAGCCTTTAGTGACAGTTTATTTAGAGATCGAGTACTTGGCTTAGAGTTTTAGATGCACAAACTCTCATCGATGAATATGAATAATTCTTGAAACATTTGGCAAACAGCGGCCAAATTTGCAGATACTCACGGAATGCCTCTGAAGATCATCAACGTATATAGTGAGTTTCAAGTTTGCTTCTACCGTTTTAGAACAGCCCGTTGCGATTGCAAGTAAGGATTTTTTTGCTTTGTACAGAAAAGCAGTAGGAACACAGTGTATGTTGCGTGAAGTCTTGAATAATAAATATACAGATTGCTGTCTGCAATGCTTGTACACTCTTGATTTATGCTTAATATCACGATCGAAAAAGAGAAAAAGTTAAGGGTGAGTTCGTTATAAAGGTCAAGAAGCTGGGGTACCTCACATCAAGATCTACTGAAGCAGAACCAGAGAACAAACGGAAATGTCTCGCAGTTGAAGAATAATATCATTCTGACATGAATTCCAGGATAAAGTTAGAAAACTTATCGCACGCGTGCACGCAATCTAATTTTGCCCTATAGTTTGGAACATCCCTGCTGGCTGCGGCAGCTAAACTCGGACATGTTCCGCCGCAGTGCAGCAGCAAGTTCGCATGACTACAGCATTACGCAGCGCCTTCAGCCTCTGGAATAATAACTTAATTATACTCTTAGTTTGTATGTTTTCGTAAGTTGTTACACGACAACACGGAACTCCACGGCACTTTAAATTGTACGAGAACTTGGTCTAAACATGTCGCAAATCATAGCAAAAATATTCTTAGTCCCGATTTTATTTACAGACTCTGAGGAAATTGAAAAATTTATTGCTTTGAAGAAATGTTGCAATTTCGACCAATGCTAAAAAAAGTGATGGATAAATTTCGATAATTTACACAGTAAAAACTGTTCTCCCTCAGTCTCTTCTTGTCGATATCAGATAATTGTTTTTAATCTAAAGCGGGTGAAATTCTCTCAACTCTACAGGTATTCATGTATGAAATAATCTTCTAAATTTTGACGCCTCAAATCATCTGACGGTTTATATTTATTAAGCATTCGATGACAAATAAACAGCGTTAGTAAATCCTTTGAATTTAACTTTACAGCATATTATTTCCATTCTCCATACTTTTAGCAGGACAGGTAACAATCGCAGAATCGCTTTACTCATGCATGTGTCAATGAAAATGAACTACAGTGTGTTCACCCAGGCGTTCTTATTGACGTTTGCAGTCATCTTTTTGTGGGTAATTCTGCAGCTACATGCATTCAAACATGGGGTTGACCCACGAAGGGAATATTTCTCATTTTTGTCCCTCAGTACACGGTTCAACCATCGACATGATTATTATAATACCTCTACTGGTTTCAGCACCAATAAAGGATCTTTATATTCGGTATTATCAAAAACCATTGCTGAAACTAATTTGATGAGTTAACTTCATTTGAAATAAACTGTTTTATTTCTCATCTTGATTTTTTTCTTTCTTGGTTCTAATTGATGAGGAAGCACAAAAAGATAGTTTTACATGTCCACCTCTCAATGTTGAACGTGTTGAATGTAGAATTATTTACTTCCAAACGTTATACTTTAAACGCTATTTCCTGTGACCATTGCAGCGTAAGCTCATTCTCTAATGTAAATGGAGACCATCAAAAGAATTTTCCACTATTGTGTCACTGTCTATATTTTTTTTAAATTTATAAGCATTATTGAACTAAGAATAACACAACACAGATTTTCCGGTTCCTCTCTCAATCTTTCTCTGAACATTGCCATTTGACTTGGGTGTTTTATTACCCACGTGAGTCTATCAACCAAGGACCTTATGTTAAGACATTTTAAAAATCAATGATGATTTTTATGTCAACCTAACTGAAAATAAAGTATTTTCATTTTTCTTGTGGACCCTCAAAAAACAACGGAGATTCTTCCTTCCCTCTGTTGGTGTCTAACGTAGTAAAATATCTCATAGATATTCTTACAGTAGCCAAGGAGCTACTCAGGTAAATTTTAGCTCTGTTGCAGACTGTAAGCTAAAGTCACATTCGAACGACAGTCTGAAAAGTAATTTTGCAGAACGTGCTCGTCAGTTTAGTTATGTTCGATGAATTACATAAATTATAAATATCTAACTAAGTTGAGAGTTCAGAGTGGCTTACTTTCTAACTACGTGAACAAGTGGGAGTGAGTGATGAGCTTAAATGTGCTTCAAGTTTCACTACCTTTCTAATTTTCATTGTATTAATCTTTTAATGGCAGGTACTAAAAGATGTGTTTGTAACTAAAAATACCAGTCATTTCAGCATCACATGTAAGCCCTGGGGTAGTAAAACCTGTACTTCAGAGCTATGAATCGAGTACTTTCAGCTTTATATGTGTACTGTATTTTAGCATACACATGCAATCAAAAGTGACGGGATAAGAAAATATTCGTTAAGGCAAATTGTATTCCGGCACATTCATTATCATTAGTCAGATACCCGCAATTTAAACATATTTATATCAGTGATTTAAAAAAAAACGTTTCGCAGGTACACCGACGTATCACGTATCAAAACACGTGTCACAGAAGGTGAGAGTTTCTTATTCCAGAACTGGAGAGACAGGATCTAAAGTTCCAAACAGCACTTGTTTTTTCGTAACAGGATGGAGCCACAGTCCATACAAGATAAACAATTACATTAATAAGAGGATGCTTTACAGATTATTCGATTTCACTACTTGCTAGTGTCTCTTAGCTCCCTTGCACTCTAAGAATGGTATTTATTTAGGAATAACCCAACTCTCGTCAGATGCGCTGAAGAGTATTATGGAAACGACAAAGGAAAGAGACCTAAATTAAAACAGACGTGGCCATCATTTGAAGGACATTGTGTGTTGAACCTACAGTTGATATATCACAAACTCCCTTTTGTTTTCAAATCAAGTAAATTTAAACATTATAGAGGTCATATTTTTTATTTTATTAGCAAGTGAAAAGGGTCAGTTACTTTTGAGCCCTCAGGGATAAATACCCAACAGCTGTTGTTATGATGAATATTTATGAACGAATGCACGACGGCTATTGCTATTATTAATATTTTCCCTGTTCAAAGTCACAGATACGTAAAGTTTTCTAAGATAAGCTCTTAGAACCAAGCTTGATCATACCTGTTGAACAGCTTACAAATAAGCTTTTTTTCCAATTAGGAAACGCCTTTAAACATGCATTAAACATCTAAACTTATTACAGCAATTAAGGCGAGTTATTTTCACTAATTTTAACTACATAATTGGCAGCGTCTCTTAGGCTTGTGAGCAGAAATAACTCGATCCATCCCGCAAGTGCAGGCTTATGACCACATCCCAGAAGCAGACGGTTGCCGCTCGGGTCATGCGGGAGATCGATGTGGCCCTGACCCTCCACGGCCACTATCAGGGACTCGAGGGATAGAGTTCAGTTCTCTTGAGTAATGCGGCCTCCTGCCATACGTGCACGGCGCCCATCGTGACATTATGGCCGAGCACAAGCAGCGCTATCGCCAGTTACGGACGGAGTCTGATAAGCTGAACGGGGAAGTGGCGTTTATTCAGTTCCCATAACTCTACGTTCCAGACAGCACTTTCTGATACCATACCTGGACGAAGTCTTCAATAAAAACCAACATACTATATCTAAAATTTAAAGATTCGTGGTTTTCGAACTGTCAAAGGCCATGAAAAAGGCGTGTCTGATTTTGAAATCTTTTCAGCACTTTTTTTCCTAGTCGACTCACGATTACGCACATGAATCATTCATTCATTTACTAAGGTTACATACACATAACTACGTTTGGATACAATTGTTTCTTAGGAAAGTTTCCAAGTAAAAAGAGGAGAAATTATTATTAGAAAATAGGAGCAACATTTCAGAGTTAATTATAATTATTTCGTCATCACTTGGTCCCACCAGCTCATGAAGATATGCTGAACGAACAAAGACCTTTGCACACGACAAAGCTTTCGATCTGGTGCAAGCTGTACCGTGAGGCGGAAGTGGCATGAGGAATTAGAGGACTTTACCGCGAATTCTGCTCTTCGCAAATATTTTTTGTTTTATTCAAACAGTAGCTTACTTTAAGCCTGTAATCAATGGCTATTTACTATTCTTTCCTTGCTCGAAAAATTCGTTCATCAAATATTTGAATAAATATTTTATAAGCCAATGGAAGTTACGAGGAAGCATAAATAGATCTTTCACGTAGCTCAAATTAAATTAGTAGAGAGCTGTTGAAGTTTTTTCTCGCCGATGCTAATAAACTGTGTGTGTGTGGAGGCTTTCATAGTGAATAAAGTATTACTTCAGTATCATTTATAAGGAACCTGCATCATGGTGTTGTTCTATTGTTCTAGCTAAAGAAACTTCGACGTAGAAAATGCGCTGTAGGTGTAAAATGAACTCCAAGTTACATGTTGTGGATCCAGATTGATGGAGGCGTGTAAAAAACACTCGTATTCTCGTGCTGAAATTAATGACTCTTTCAGAGGAGATTGCTCAGACCAACACAAGGCTGCTCAGGTCTCGGGAAACTTGCAGCGGATTGAGATGCGGTCAGTTCCAGTTCAGATCAGTTCTCTCAGTGTCCTAAGTTTGATATCAAGAGATGGAGAACTAGTAAAATTTTTCTTCATCTAGATATTTTTACTGAGAAGCTAACTTTTTCTGTATGTGGTTATTGACCTTGTTATGGCAGAAAAAAACTTACGTAGAGGGAGAAAATGAACGTAGAAAAAAAGAGGACTGAATGTAAACCATTCAAGCGCGCGTTACTTTTGTAAAGCATATTCATTTCTCGAGTGCAAGGGAATTTTTTTAAATCTAGAAACCTGATCCTGAGAACCAGTTGTACAACTGTTACTTACAATACTTAACAGTGCTTCCAAGTTCATTTTTTTCGGAATTAATCTCCTTAGGATACAAATAATCTGAAGAGATGCGTCGTATTTAAATAAAGACTTTGCACGTTCAAATCTTTGGATAAGCAACTCAAACGTATTCATTGAACTGCAGGCTCTTGCCTAGTGCCCCAGCCAAGACGGAGTGATACTTGTAGAAATAGAACGCAACTGCTAATCTATTGGCAAATAAACTAAGATCTGCAAACATGAGTTTACAGAACGAAAGTCTGGCACAATTTCGGCGTACGCTCCTTTACAGCCAACCGGCTTTTCCCTATTCAAACAGAATTTGCTCAAAAGAATAAAAAAAGAGCGAGATAATTCTAAGGGACTGGTTTCCAAATATTCTCGGCTACGTTTAATGACGCAATATCTCTCAATAGTAACCTCTGTTTCTGTATTGCAAGGGTATTATGAGAGCTCTTCTACCCGCGGACAGCCATTCTGCTCTGAGTTCTTCATTCGCAATAGCTTCAAATGTAGACTTCCGACACATCACACGCTCGATGCGTTATCAGAGCGTGTTGACCTTCATCGTCGCCGCTGGTTGTATTAGGATAGCTAGTGATAGCTTTCTCAGAATTTGAAACTACGCGATTGCACTGCGCGGCGGGCATCGACCGGGGAATATATGCATTACCCTGACTCGCAATTTTCGATATTCCGTATTTTTCACATTCGAAAACGTAAAAATCACCGATCATCTTAAAATTAGTTCTTTCATGGTATGCGTACTAAAAATGAAACTTCTTGGAATGTAATTAATATGGGATTCACAAAACATATCTACATATACCTACAACACGAAGTTTTATAAAAAAGTTTTTTGTTTTGTTACTTCTACTCCATGAACACTAGGTGAATATGAATATTTCTCTAGGTCACAAAAACGAGCGGTTTATAGTGAAATAGCAGCAATGACACTTAATTAATGAAGGCTGATGCAGTCGTACTGCGAACTATTTATCTATCAACCTGATCAACAGTTTCGAAATATGTTTCAAGTACGATACATTTCACACACACACATGCACACACAAGGTGTGAATATTACAGCACTTCGAAATTGGAAAAATATTACAGATAAGTCATTAGTTTTTGTTTAAATGTTCACTTTCAAATACGCTAACACGCGAGGCCGAGCATTCTGATTCGTACAAATGCTGCCAATCATGCCGTTGAGTCATGAATGTCAATGTCGAACATTGACCACCTTCTTTTAGCTACAATCGTGGCGCCGATCGGTGCGCTAGGGCCACAAACAGAGGGCATGGTGTCTTGCGAGCTTTTCCTTCAAGAAAAAGCGAATTAAGTAGATAAGGAAACACACGCTGCATGAAGGTGTTGAGAAATGTTGAACACAAACAAAGATGCTGCAGAACACGAGGTAGGAACATAGAGAACCTTCAACCTTGAGTGTCTAGCATGTGCATGTTAACAAAAAAATATATATTTGGTACAAATGAGCAAGAATGAAGGGTGCGGATGAAACGTGTAAACCTGGATGGAAAATAGTTTTAAGACTCTACATAATTTTCTGAGGACAGAAGATGGATTTCCTTTAGCCTAGAATAAGTTACAAATAGAAACTCGCTTGTCATAGTTTTCACAATAAACGACATAATGAAGTTCAATTCTAAAGCCTTTTCAGCTTCACTTCTACGTAAAAATACATACACAATTTTAATCCGACGCCTGATTAATTATTAATTTCTCGAGATTGAAGTAATTTATTCGGTGATCAAAAGAACAAAGAGTCATGATCATGTGTATACGGGCCTCATTTTCTAAGTAAAATTATTTGTTTTGCTTAGGGAAAGCTGTTCTTCAATTGGATTTTCTCAAAATATGAGCTCTATCAAATCCAAACATTCAGCTCATTTTCTCTCTACCAGGAGTTGGTCATTTGGCGAGACAACATATGTCGCGTCATTACTATTTGATATGCTGTGTGCAGACACTGCTGAGTATCCCTCCTCACACGAGCCCAGTGCTGACTGGCAGCCAGCCACAGCCATAGAGAGTACGAGCAACACACACAGCTCTGCTTTTTTGCAAGAGGAAAAGTTATTACTATTCAACTTTGCGCAATTCGTGACAATTTAGCAGCATATTCTTGGATTTCTGTTGATATAACATTGACGCGAGGTTTAGAATTGTCAAGCATGAGGTTCTTTCGGTCATGAACTCGACATCCTACATTTCATCACAAGTGTCCATGCTGTCGGCAGTATGAAGTTTAAGACTCGCATTAGATCAATCGTTCAGCGGTAAAATTTTTGTCCGTATGTAACGATAACACGTATGCATGTATAAAACGAAAACTAATTAATGATGACTTAAAAAAATGTTAAACATTTCCTCATTTTATTCGAAATGTTTCCCATTCGCATCCATAACATCTTGGAGACTCTCAGAAAGTAATAAATACGAGTCAATGACTTGCTGTATGATTTTACCCTACTTCATGGAGAGTCCTGCTTTTAGAACGTTCGAACTTCAATGATGTGTTCCTAATACGTTATTGTCAAAAATGGGTCGGACACTGTAATCAATAAGATCCAGATATGGTGATGAAACAAGCCATTCTTCTCCTAAAATGAAACAGGGACAGGGCGTGCAAATAACTCCTGTGTTTTCTTTACTGCGTGAGAGGGTGTCGGCTCATGTTGAAAAAGCTATCAACGTTTTTTGAAATATTTTCCAAACCAGAGTAGTAAAATTTCCTCTAGAATGAAGTTATTATCTTGGTTGATTTTGATCTCTTGATCAGTGAAAATTGAAGGACTTCCTGTTTTAGTTACGTCTGCCCACACCAATACTGAGACTCCGCCTTGTCTGCAAGTAATCCCTCTGACATTAATATCGATAAACTGGCCAAAATTTATAATTTTCATGGTTGTGTTTTTGTTCTATGTCAAATATCTTCCTATCGCTGACGGCGATGTTGGAGATCGAATGAGAGAAAGCTGAGTGTCAGCTCGTGCCACGAGTTCGTCTATAGAGCTCGAAGGTAGGAGCCATCTCTTTTGATTTTTGAATGGAGTGGTGTTCAAGTCTTAGTGGAGTAGTGAGAACATGATCTTAATGGATCCAGTGGCCACTTCCGTCAGATTTCTGAGGGCCCTGTTCGTTTCCCATTGCATTTCTCGGGCTGGGATGACCAGTTTTGATATCCTGGCAGTGCGAGGACCACCTTGAAGTTACTGTTTTGTTTTTGAAGCGCTCAGCTCTCTTTTCCAAACCAACATATTGTTAACTTTTGATGATGTCTCAATCTCCGTTGGAGATTTATGTTGTTACCTTATACCTTATGTTGTTCTACTACAGCAATTCATTCATTCAAATATTTAGCCATTGTGAAAAATAATATGCTATAAAATATTCAACCTCGTTTGAGAAGGAAAAATTTTCACAGTGCGTAGTTATAATTGAATATTCCAATAAAGAAGAATGTGTAACAATAAATACTGAACACCCTGGACATCTTTCCCGCGACATCATGAGAACCTCAAAAAAATGAAGGTGTGGTGCGGACAGAGGTGCTATAGTGATGACGCTTTCTCTGCCTCCGATTAGGAATGAAAATAATAATGAAGACGAGCGATACGTTAACTCATCATCACAGGCGACTCCCACTTCACGTGCAGCCAACTCACCAATCCGCCGCTATGGCAACCCGCGCAGTCCGCTCACTACTTCTAACTTCCTGATTAAGTAGAGTAGGCGGGTGAAAACAACGCACACTTTTTCAACCGACCGAAGAAAAGTAAAAAAACAGATCCCAGTGGAGACAAGAACATGTTATTCTTCCCTAAGTGTGGTTCCCTTACTCGAAACGTTCTACTGTTGTCTTCGTTGCTACGAGCATCAGCATAAATAATTATGACAGTTCATGCCAGACTACAACCTTTGGGTGCTGGAGCGATTTAGCTTTGATGGAAAAGAAGACCAGCGCATCAATTAGACGCGTGGGGAACGAATATCTCATATAGAATTCGGTGTAAAATTGTCACGAGCTTGAGTCCCATGAATGACAAAGAACAGAAGGAATTGTTAGTTCCGGATCATAGCAATAGTTAAAAGACCGTCTGTAGTACCATTAGTAACAATTAATGAGCCAATGCGTTAAAATTGAAGTTGTACAATTTCGTTTCAAGATTTGCTGTAAAATTCCTTGCGTAGCACTGCACTCAAGTAATTTGTTTTATTGTTTCGTTAACAGGTACGGTATCCATTCCATAAATGCGCTGAGGCCAGAGTGAAATGTAAGAATGACAAAAGGTAATGCTTTTACATCAACAGTAGCTTCTGATAAGCAAAGCTTACCAGAAAACTCTAAGTCATGATAGATCCAGAATGTTCAAAGCATTATATCGACTTATGTCGTCTCTGTTCTCTTGACCAATAATTAGAACCTTGTTAAGTGAAAAATAAATGGGCAACGCAGTTTTTCTTAGCTATTTTAAATTGGCCAAAGTGAATGCATAGGAAAAGTTATGGATGAAATTATTCGCACACTCGCCAAAATGTCATATTAGTAATTATTTCTTAGAAATAAATACTTGAATGACCACAATTTTCTCGTGTATTAAATTCACAAGTACGAATGAAAAATTAAATTTCCAAAAGGATAAAATAAATTTAAAGAATATAGTAAGAAAGTTATTCTCAAGATGTGCTGACAGAATCATTCATACATTAGGAAAAATTATCACCGACACAAATAATCACCGTTAGTACCATGATATTTTAATTTCAAAACTTCCTGCAATTGTTTCATACAGTTTTAGATGACATCTGACCAAGTTTATGCTGCGGTAAATGTTCTTGCCTCTATGGGTATGCGCACTAATTCCTGAAGGTTTCATGTCAATTCATGTCGTAGGTTACCAATAGGATTTGAACCAGACGCACCATGAAAGAGTTGCATGAACTTGTTGCGAACGCCACACAGCCAGAAGTTTCTTAATAAACTAATCGAGCTTGCTAAACGGTGCAACGTCGGCCTAAACCAAGGTATCGTGCAGATAACATTGTGTTTCCATTTAACTTTTTATTATGATTATAATGTTTCTTATTTTTTCAATTAGAATCGGCTTTTCCTGTCACTTAAAAGTGAAGCTTCCGATAACATGATAAATCCCCAACACCTTTTTAACTTCGGAAACTTCGGACCATAACTTCGGAACGTCTCAATGATCTCTATGATGAGATTGAACGCGCACCTCCTTTTAGGAACTANATTTATGCTTAAGTTGGGCTTCCACCCAAGATCTCCTGCTCAGAAAAACAAGTTAGGAAGTAAATCTACGAAACAAGGTAAAAGTTGATGATGTGAACAGAAAAAAATGTAAATAACGAAACCAATACCTGATCAGTTTCTTAATTTCAACTTGGGGTGTCACAACTACCCCATTAAGGCATCAATTCTGCAGATGCATTTTGTTTTTTGCCAAAATAATGGTGGAACAGGCTGTTTTCAAATGTAACTTTTTATGATGGGTTGAAATATGAATAATAAATATACGCGAAGACGTAATGTAAGTGATCGTTTCTGAATAAGAATGAATGTTTTGGCCGTATTGGTCATTCTCAACGTTTAAAAATAATAGACCGATTTATGAGTTCATGATAGTAAGTATAATATATTCTGTGTACAAAAACTAGAAAAATTATACAATAAAAATTCCAAGCCTACAAATTTAAAATTCTAATTATTTAAAACAACCATCTCGTCATATGGACAAAGATTCTGAAATGTGCAAGTCTATCTCACTGGAAGGAGAAGTTATTACCAAGAAGTTTTCTTGTTTTACTGAAAAATCGCACTTTTTACACAAATGCACTCAACGGAGTCAGAAGAATTAGAAAGGTGACAGCCCCGGCCAAACTCCTACCAGCGTGCTTCGCCGCCCGATCAGCGAATGCTCACGCAATAGAGCCCACGTATTACGATCCACAAAGTCTGAAACTGTGTTTAAAGATGGCAGATGAGAGCCTACCTTAACAGGAAAGTTTGTGCCGATAGTGGAAAAACAATGGACATTTGCAGACCAGGATGATTTGAATGATTTAAAAGCAACTCCAACTTTTATAGAAGACTCTTCGATTCGGATGCGGCTTTTAACCAAGAACCGTGATTACACGAGGGGTTCAGAAAAGTTTTTTAAATGGAAATTCTTAATGAAAAATTCAGTGACTGCAACAAAAAACTATCACTATCAATTTTCATGTAAAACGCTAGCGTGGTGAGTCACTGGTACCGTTAATTAAGGGCCATGTCGTGTGAGGAAGGTGACTGTCAACGTTCTGTTAATTCTTGCTCTGATTACTCGTCTTCCAGAAGAGCGTGCTCGCCTCGAATAAAATAGATAAGTACCGGAATTTCATTTACGAATTTAAGACACTCTTATTATGGTGTTGCACTGATACTTTGCCAGATATACATGCATTACCTACAACCAAAACTGCGAAGAAATGCAAACACGTGAACAACTACACCGCATGACTGAAGTTCCACTGTAAATTCTCTTGTCCGCTTGAGGTGCGGTGATTGATATCTCATAACGTCGACTGAAAAAAGTTTGAACAATTTCCAAAGCTGTGGAATGTAGAGAGGAGTCGGGAGTGCAAATTAGGGTAGGTGAACATAAATTTGATGGCACATTGCAATGTTCTTCAATTTGGCTTCAATGTTATAGTTCCTTGACTTAAAATTTTGCTTTGGTTTATGGGCATAATGATTTTATTCTTCCGCTGTAGATTTTAGCTTGTTCTACATTCTTTTCACTAACTACATTGAAGATGAATTTCCCTAGGTTTGTACAAAAAGAAGTGAAGACCTTGCTTTAAACAATAGTTTAATTCTCTTCTTACAGTAAGAATGCAACATGTATCATGGAGGAACTAAAAATTGGAGACATTATGATTAGGTATATCACGTTTGCGTAGCAACTTTAAAAGGAAAGATACAGCAAAGAAGTATTTTAAAAACATTTAGTTCAAACGTTTCGAGCACTAGGCTCATTCTCAACGAGATCTGCAAAATACAAAGACACAACATAAGTATAGTTCACAGAGATAAAGAAAAATTCATATATTGACAGGCTAAAGGAGAATAGCAAATGGACAGCAAT
>JACJUY010001355.1:74331-90868 GCA_014220935.1 Platorchestia sp. MABIK | reverse complement strand
AGTGTGTTAACTTCAAGATGTTTTAAAAACCAATGATGGTAATTTTGTACCATCTCTATTGGAAATAAACTGTTTTTTTTCTTTCTTCTTCTGGTGATAATTGACAACAGGTAAATGAGGTGGGCTATAAAGGAAACCTTTTATTCACTGAGCCTACACCTTACCCTGTCTCCTAGGTTGAACTGAAAACTATTGTACAACGCGATTTTAACGAAGAAGCAACCAATGTATTTTTTTTTTCTTCTGTGTCGAGCCACTTCGACCAATCGAAAAACTAATAATTCAACAAACTGCTGATTTAAATCATAAGACTTCATTACAGATAATTATTTCGATGTCAAAAATAATTAAAGCCATATTTTTTCATCTAATCATTTGCACTTGTTGAGATTAAGGTTTAAAACGAAGATACAACGCAAATAAAGTTGATGTCTGAACCTCCTTCAAATGCATATCATGAAATTTACTAATTAAGCGCCCGCATAAAGAGCAGGATGAAATAAGTTGTAGTAAATTAGATTGGAAGCCTAAATCCTAAATTTCCTGAGTGGAATTTTGCGGAGTTGTTGCTGAAGCATTAACTGAAAAGTAATCAACTGCTATCTTTCGATGGGAGATCCTAGTATTCTTAGTCTATCCTCATGATAGACTAAGGCGAGAAAACAAATATTATACAACACTTCTTCAAATTCTTCCTATATATATTACGATTTTAATTTTATTCATCTACTCTAAAACACCTCTTTCACTTTCTATGTCAAAGATTCAAGCCCTAGCATATTTTTCTCTAGTCTTCTACGGTGAAAACCGTCATTGCGTCCTGGTGTTAGTTATAAGGCATCTGGAAAACCAATGTACAAGATGATATATTTCAGGCTTGATTGGAATAAATAACACATCCTTTGTCTAACGTGATAAGGGGATAAATATAAAATTCTACATGTATTTTTCCTCCCTCAGTGACTATTCATTGCAGGTGCCCGACTTGGACGCGATCGTGGTGCCCATCAGCGGAGGAGGCATGACCGCGGGCATCGCTGTGGCCACGAAGGCAATCAAGCCTGACTGCAAAGGTTAGTCACTTCTACTCGTCACATCGCTAAGGTGCGAGTGTGGGCAAATCTTAAGTAAAACAACTTGTCGGCCGTTTATGAATGCAGATTCAAGTCAACATTCAATTTCAATTTAATTTGGAAGAACTTATGGGAGATTCACGATCGTTATTAATCAAGTAGAAATTAATAGAATTTATGTATCTATATGAAGCCGTCAAGTAGCTACATTCGAACTTTATTTCATAAGTATTCAAATATCATGTTAAGCACTGATGATTAAACTAGTCTAAGGAGAAACCCTCAATAAATTAAACGTTTAAAACCACAGTCAAAACCCTGTTTATGAATTGCGTATTAATTTTTTGAAATGCAAATGCCCATCACACGAACGCTCAGCCGTATTGTGGCCTAAATACTGCAATTTCCAACCACCTGAGTACATTGTTCGTGAACACGATTTACTTTCCATGGGGGTTGCGTAATTGCGAGCGAGGCTCTGAATATTTAAGTGTGGAGACCGCTATTTTACACGAACGATTATCGCAACTATCTATGTACCAAGGCCTATTCCCTCCACCAAAGAGGAGGAAGCCAAGAAACAAGAACCAGATCCCCCACAAGTAATCAAATTACTCATAATCGTGTACTGTCACACACCTACGTCTTCAGGACGTCTCTTCAGCACCATAACCCAATGGTATGACGCTGGTTTGCCCTCTTGCTTTGCAAGGGCTCGAAGATTCCTGACCCGTAAAACTGACCCCCCGCTTACAAAATCCTAATAAACAAAACTGAGCCTCTCGCGGTCCCTGCCTGAACCACTCATCACAACATACTAAGAGAAAATTCCATTGAAGTGAAACGTCATCCTTGAGATACAAATTTAGCGCTTATATGTTCAGTGTACGTCGTAGAGCCGACGGGCAAAGAGCTCGGTCGCTGCCTCGCTGCCAAGTCGCGCCTGTGGCCCGACCCGCCCCAGTTCCTCAGCACCATCGCTGACTCCATCAGAATACAGCAGGTTTATTTATTTTATTATTTATTATTTTCATGGTTAATTTTTTTGTAATAATTCCGAAGTTTTTCTATTTGAAAAGATCAAGAATCTTCTTCTCATTCAAGTATGTTTTTTTGAGTACAATGCTCTGCTGGTGTTAGAAGTTGATTCAATTTTGTAGCAAAACACTGATGTTTTCTATGGAAAGAGAAACTTGGTACACTCCGTTTACATCAACTTACGATACTTTTCAGACAGGGCACTTGACGTTCCCCATACTCTGCTCGTTGGTGGAGCCTGAAGTTCTAACAGTTACCGACCATCAGATGCTGCAAGGCATGGATCTCGCCCTCACGAGAATGAAGGTCAGATCTCTTATTTTCTTAATATGTGAATGAATCTCCCTTGCTTGCGTCTCTGTGACGATTATAAGACCGTCCAAAATAGGTTTTAAGACGCATACCTGTCCTTTCACCATAATATTTGAAGTACTGCTATTGAGAAGTTTCTACTTCTACTTCTGTTAAGCATGAGTTTTTTTTGTTATTGATGTGAGGGGTAAAGTTATTACCGAGTAATTAAACTCAGCATGCCAGCTTCAATGAGTTTATCGTCTCCTCCTTAGTTTATTGCTCTGTTACCTGAGATGAATAACTAGCGCTTGTGGGTTTCGGGAGGTAAGTTCTTGATCCCGCAAGGTTCCGAAAGGTAAAACCCAGGCACTATTTGCTGTGGGATATTACAGGGATGTTGTTAGCAACACGAGTCATGATTGAATGTACTTCGGCTCCACCCAGTACGCGTTTTATACGCCTAAAATTTTATAAAATTTAGCCAAATGGGGGAACAGAGTTTCCGAATTTTAGAGTTAATAATTTAATAGAAAAAAAACAAAACTTGTTTCTGAGCACCTAGATATGTCATCAATTGCTGATATTATAATTGATCTATCAACCTTCATGATGTATGTCCTGACTATTATTATGCATGATTTGATTGATCTGTCGTTAGGTTAGTAAGCTTGGTTTAAAAATAACGTATGATCTTAATAAATAAATTTATACACTATTAATTTTGCACATAAATTTAAATAGATCTATTTAGATCTATGTGCAATTTCGGCTTATTGCCTTTATTTCGATCTAAATAGGATGTCTTCCTGCATAGTTGTTACTCAAGACATTCTACACCCTTAAACCATTTGGAAGTTAACACTTTTCAACAATGCACGACCTAGTACACAATGCATGCTCCAACTATCCTACCAATTGTTTATATGGGCTCAAGTAAAACCTTCGCTTAATAGCGCGCGTACCGAATTTTTAGTGGCCACTGAACTGGTCATGAAATGCGAATGCAAATTTGAATAATAATCAAGTCGTGGAAATATTTAAAAAGAGCAAGCTAGCTTTCGGCATTTTAAATAACATGATAGATATTCATACAAGAAAATAGAATGGAATTCCAATCAATACACAAGATGTATAAAGTGTCACTAAAACGTTCACGACACTTCACTGCACAGTCTAAAATTTTTTACGGCTGCCTAATATTAAAATCCAGTTTTTGCCAGATTTACCTAGTGATGATTCAAGTTTGACATGCAGCATACTAAAAGAGAAATGAACCATTTTTTGATAACGAAATAGATGTGATACAAACAATTAGAATAAACGGACGAGATAAACACAAGTCGTTAAAACCTTGATCGTTCGGCATCATATTTCCTACGATCATTAAATAAATTTCAGATTAACACCATTACACTTAGCACATTACTTTGCACTGCACTATTCACAAATTATTTTGAAAAATGTTCAAGCTCCTACAGTGTAATTAATTTGATATAGGTAGGACTGGAAACCTAAACAAAGCTCTTAATTTAGGCAAGAGTCAAGATATGATGTGGTTGCACAGGTGGTGATCGAGGCGGCATCAGGAGCAGGAGTGTTCGCTGCGGTGCACAAGCTCAAGGACGTCGATCCGAGCATCAAGAAGGCGGGGGTGATCTTGTGCGGAGGCAACACAGGTTTCACTCCGCTGCCGCAGATGACTTCAGGCGAGAATGCTCATTCACCAAAAGCCGAATAATAACCAATGACGCGAATGGAAATTTTTCTTAAACTAGCCACGACTTGAAAGTAATATCTCTTGTTTGAATTGATTATATAAAATATTTTAATGATTGACAAGTATTTTATTGATCCCTTACATGACGCGCCCTACCATGATAACGATGTTGAAATTTCCAAAATTTCAATTTTACAAAAACTGCTTCGAACACCTAGATTATGATAGGAACAGCGGCTTGAAAATGATGTATATTAAACGATTTCAATATTCAATCAACCATGGCTAGTGCATTAACAAAATATTGTATTAAAATTTTAATTACTTTTTCAACAAAAAATAAAACTTTTATTGCACTACTTAAAAAATGTTTTAAATACCTGAAGAATATTTAGCAACTATTTCCCTTCGTAATTCGAACCAATTGACTGAGTTGCACAGATTTCACAAATGATATTAAAAAATATTAGAGCATTAGAGCTCGAGCGCCCGTCTGAAAAATAGAATAACCGGAAGCGATAATAAGTTCTTCGAACCGTAAAAAAAATGTTACGATTACAGTACTTATTTACGACTGGAAATTTAACGAACAAAGTAAGCAGGTTGCGTTTCACGGACATTGTCCAGTTCATGAAATAAGCGAGCCACATGAGCAAGAGTCTTTACGAGTAAATTAAAGCTTACCCAGAAAGCAACAATAGCCCAGAAGTTTAACTTCGTAGAAAACTACACATTACGCAAAGTTCTGACTCCCAGCAAGATGTGTTATGAAGAGCAACGAGGCAGTTCACGGAACCGAGTAACGCAAGACAATGAAGGAATTGTCAACAGACCATTCAACTCTTCTTAGCGTCACACGTCGAGCTCAGTTGACCATCAAACTTCCACAACGTAACACAAGTTCTCTCTCGGCTTGTGAAGTTGAATACTGGTGTATACTAGAAGGATTGAGCACAACTACTTTGAAATTAATCCTATGCTTAGAAGAGCTGCACATTCCTAAATATAATTTGAACAATTTGAATGTTTCAGTGGCTTATTACATTTAATTTTAGAGCTTTGAAAAATTTTTGATTGAACAACCGACTGAACATTGTTTCATACCTTTCTAATTTTACTCAACCTTGCCAAGCGCTATAAAAATTCTTAGAAAAGCGAAAAATTTGAACGGCAGTAATAAAGTTCCGAAAAATTACACAAAACTGCATAAAAATGTACGGCGATATTCAACTGGTGTTGCTACTTTCGCTGCCGCTCAGTCTAGGGGCTCCGCCTCAAAACAGCAGCGAACACTGCAAGAAATACGTCCACTCGATCTACTACATGTGCTACGTCGTAAGTAAAGATGTCAGCATCATGTAAACGGTAGGAGATGTCTCAAGAACGGTAGGATTCCTCGACTCTAAGAAATTGATTGTAATAATGAAACCTATATTCAGCATGAATAGACCATATCTTGAGAATGACTAGGCTCCCCCCGACTCTGTATGCTTCTTTGCAATACTTTTTTTTTTTAATTCATAAGAATAGTTCCACCTTCCCCATGAAGTGCTTTACACTTAACAATCTGACTATCAGTGTGAATTCATCGGTTAATTTGAAGTCCATAATTATTTACATAATAGTTCCACGAGCGCTGCATTTAGTTTCAAATCTGCAATGCTGCTACACGGTTCCGAACCTTTTCGTCACTTAAATTAATCACATGATGGTGGACAGCGAGTTAATGATATTTTAGAGCACCCTAATTAGTGCACATCTTGCAGCGTCAGTACAATAAAACACAAAAACCTGACATTGTTAACAGAAAGTATAGAGTGCAATGTACCAATTCTCGAGATATTACCGACTGAAGCAAAATTATACTTAAAATGAATTTCCATAATTAAGGATGAGAGTGACGTCGATTTACGTTCATTACACAGTACGAGTTTTAACACTAAGTCAGCCAATACATATATTCATGCACCGATTAACTACGTCGTCAGTAAGAACTTCGATTTTGACCCATTTCTATTGTCAAGTAGAAATCCGAATAAGTGGAAAAGAGAAAAAGTATAGTTGCGATACTCTCAACGAGTCTCAACAGTAATGGGACTGTTTTAGATATTTTTCGAAACAGTAGCAACCTATTTCTATTTGTTGTGAATCGCAGTTGTGAAGAGATTAAATTACACGTAAGAATCAGGATTATCGAAATAGAATGAGGCCCGTACAAAGATCCTACTTGGCATTGGCATAGACATGCATCACGCATCTGCAATACGACAGCAAAACATGAGTGATGGTCACAAATGTGGTATTTTTGGTACTTAAATTGAATGAATCCAATGTCATCAGAGATTCTAATCAACTGGTTTTAATAAAGTTCAGGATAATAGCTCTACTTCTTCATTTTGAAAGGAAGCTGCACTCAACTTCTCCACTGTATATAACAATATGTCCCTGAAACATAGCTGATGACATTACAAATTTAATTTCATTAATATTTATAGGTGACATGGAAAAATACTTTTCAGCAGGGTTTTCATCAAATTGAAAGTCATGGATTAAAGTCATTACCAACATATGGAAAATATTGGGTCAAGTTTCGTTGAATTATAACATATTAGTTAGTTTGGGACTCGTTAGCTACAAAGGCTCTCTCGATAGAGCAAAGAGAAGGGATCATTTAGCATGGACTGTAAACAACGGAGTTTAAGAAGAAGATTAATCCCGCACAGGACACCCGGCGTCTAAAACAGCGAGTAAGGAAGGAAGACATAACGAAGAAGGTATGAAAACTGAATAAGCAAAGTGAATACGAAAGACAAAAGTCTCAAAAGCATACATATCTACAACTGAGGTACAGCATGAATTTGGGAGTCAGTCTACACAGGTCCGGCAAACCTGACTAACCTAAACTTATCATCTATCCTCAGCTAACTGAAGGGGATTTTATTACAGAAAAGAGTAAATTTTCATCGCGGTTGTGCACTTATCAGCTAATTTACAGAAGTTTATCTTTCTCTCCGCACACATTTAATCAATACCTCCCAACAACTCTAAAGTAGTGAGCACTGCTCTCTAGTTCTAGCCCATTTGCAATTCATTTTTGATGTGAAAGGTCACACATTCATCAGACCCTTATATTCACTTAAAGTGCGACGTGACCCACCGGTTGGTCAAGGAGGAAGGGAATTTCATAATGCTGTTGAGCGACCAGCAGTCCCTAACTCGATTTCGACAAATGCTTAATGAAAATTAAATGAAGGCGCGATCTATTTAATGTTCGTTCTTCCCAAAATTTATCCCTAAAATTAACTAATTCGAGTAGAATATTGAACTTCAGTTTAACCAGCCTCACTCAACGGTTTTAAAAATCAATGATAGGCTTTTTGTATCATCTTTACAAGAAATAAACTATTTTTCTTTTCTTTCTATTTTTACTAAAACTCACCTTGTCACAGACGGTGTTTCACTTGGGAGACTTGCCAGCAGTGGAGGAGCTGGACAACAACGAAAGGTCGCGGCGAGCCCTGCAACCTCTGCTGTGCCCGTGTCCACAGGGCTACATGTCGTGGCTCTGTCCCGCCGTCGTGCAGGAGATGCTAGCGCTCTTCCAACACGATGTTCTGTGCAACTCGAACCTCGAGCTTGACTCGAACCTCGACCTCGACTCGGACGCGTTCGACGCTAATACATCATTAATCACAGCTGAAGACTTGACAACCTTCCCACTGACAGAGACTCAAACGTCGAAGAATTTCGATAAAATGATGTTGCCAAAAGACTTTCAAGTTGGAATTCCGCCAGAAAGACGCAAAGATTACGAAGCAAACAGCAACGGGATTGGTGTTGTTTGAACCACATGGTGGTAATTAATGGTTGCATAACTATCAAGCTGAGTTTCATTGGAAGCATATTTACGGTACAGTTCGAGTAAATACACAAGAAATGATAGTTTTTATTAAAATTTACCATTTTAGAAAAGTTCGTAAGGCCTGGTAAAACGGGAAAGACGGGTCTCTATCAGAGCTTTCAAAAGAAATTTTAGTTCGCAATAGAGGGGTGTGTAGAAAAGCCAAATTGTTTCTAAGAATCATAAATGTACAAATAAAGAGTAGCATGAAACTGAAACTAGTATTACTAACTGATTTTCGTATAGAAACAGTAAGTTGAGAAAGAAGTTCATGAAACAAGATAAAAGTTGAAGAAAGTAGTAGGTGCTGAAAAACAGGACGGAAGTGAACCGAAAAACGGTAGTCCTTAACAAAAAAAAAAAAATTTTGTTTCAACAAAAAGAAGGCCTACCTAATTCTCAGCTCGGGCCCTCACACGTTCTCACTCTGGGAGTGCTAATTCCCACAGACACAATAATTGTATCCCCCTGAAGGGAGCTGCAACGGATTAAAGCTAAGTCAAAAGAACAAAATAACCAAGAAAAGAAGGGAAAAATCGAGCGGAGTGGAAGTGAGGAAATTTCTCCTCCTCATTTTTAAACGTACACACAACAAATAATAATACGTAATCTAGTTCACCATGTTTAGAGCAGCTCAGGATGCTTGTATCAAACTCTAGGTCTATGGGAGGTTGTAGAGCACCGACATTGTCAGTTATGACTCAGGAGGGATAACAAATACAAAAACTTAATTTGAAACACGCAGCCCAGTCACTTGACCTGCTCAGGCAGCAATAGTTGAGCAACCAACAAAGTTATACAACTTCATCTCTAAACCTCGACTCGTGAGAACGAAAATTAGACCCGGTTATTCAACTAATACGATGAATGGGTCTAAACTAATACGATGAAGGCAGATTATTCATCGAGTATTTAATGATTTTTAAACTTTGACAACCCTGAATCAAAGTTGCATAAATAAATCACCCGACAAGTCTTTAATGTCTGAACATAAACTGTGTAAATAAATCCCCTCACAAATGCTTGAAGTACTGGTTACCACTTAATAATCGTGAAAGAATACTTTAATAGTGATCATACATAAATGCGGGGGATTTAAAAGGCTATTTTGATAAAGTGTTATATGTACAGGTAAAACCTTACTAATTTAACTAATTATGAATTTACAATGCAACTATATAAACTTAGGCACAATTTCTGCAAGAGAATTTGTAATGGATGGTCAGAGCAAATGAAAATATACTTTTGTAGACTTTAACTCTATTGCGACAGGAGTGAGTAGTTATACAGCTTGTCCTCACTATTGGACTGCCAAGTATTCGTGTCTTTTGTTTTGATGTAGGTGATTATTGACAAAGATACAAGTCTAGTACGCTAAATCAGAGAAAAGAACATTAAATTTAAAAACATTGACAGTCATAAAAGAAAACTTAGCTGCACACAAAACAAAAAAATAAAAGAGTAAACATCAGTCATAGGACGAGTATAAACTATTGAAAACAATTATTATTTTTTAATCTACATTATTACAAACACTCACGAACTTATTTTAGGCTACCAAAATTCAAAGGCAGGAACGAGTCATGATGAGGATCATATTAACTGGCATCATTTCTCTGTAAGATTAGTAGAAGTTCACACAGATCGTAGAGTGGTCGTCAAATTTTCAGTTTCCAACTTGGAAACAATCCGAGACTAAGATGTTTTAGCTAACAAACCTCAATGAAGAATTCACTGAAACCAATTCATTATTTCATAATTATGTTTTAGTTCGAGTTCCTATGGACTCTTCAGTGAAAGAAACTTGTAATTTAATTACTCGGCAACCGATGAGATGTGTGCAGAACATTGCTCATCATATACACGCATGTTAATACTTGACCAACATCGACTAGTTCATTTAAGCATTGGCTTCAGTTTTCCTGCTGGTTCCGACAGGCCTGACCCTCTCCGCAGAAGCAAGAACAATTTTTTCATCTTGAATTTTCATCATGAGTTGCCTGATCTGGGCCGCCAACCGCTCCATACTTTCCTCGCTGTAGTCCCCCTGAGTTGCTGCCATGTTGCCTTTCACAATTCGTTCCAGCACAAATTTCAATCTCACGTCTATGTGATTGCGAGCCTCCAGAAGATCGTATGCTTCCACCATAAGACGTCGTCTTTTAGAGCCTGACATAACTTTAGGGTCTCGTGTCGACGACTTAGGCTTCTCTGCATCATCATCACCACAACAGTCTTCGAGTGATCTATCGCCATCAGTGTCGAGCGCGCAAAACTTTTCTGATGCACTTTCACAGTCCGTACCATCAGCTCCTGATGGATCTCTAACTTCCGTACCATCAGCTCCTGATGGATCTCTAACTTCTTCATTTAAAGCATCATGGGAGATTTTGGTTTCACCACTGGAACTTACTATCGTATCCGTTAACGAAACCGAGCTATCTTCTAGGTTGCTAAATTTGCCTTCAACTGCAGAACTATGATTGGAAGTGAGATAAGAAAGAGAACCCTGACTTTCTATATCACGACGTTCACTATCACTGTCTACGCGAGCTGATTCAACTCTCTTTAAGGAAGTGTCACTGCTACTCAGAGGCTGAGAGTCAAGCGACACTTTCGAGAATTTTTGCGCCAACACTTCAACAGGAGACGGAGGGTTACCAACTACGCTTGTCTGACCAAGCGCCACGGCTGTCTTGATAGCAGCAGTGTTGTCCAACCATCGCTTCTTGTCTTCTGGTAAGTCATCTTCAATAAAGTTGGGATCTAAGACCCGGTCAGGGAATTCAACCTGTGAGGAAAATACGAAACACTAAGGCAAACAACATCGTGAATACGGGAGCGAAAAATTACGGTTCCAAGTTTATCGTAGCATTCCATTAAAATATCGCAAGTAAAAATACGTTTCGAACAATTCGGGGATTTTCTGCAAAAGCAATGAACGAGCATATCTGTAAAGAAAATTCCTAAAGGTTCCTAATTAAAATATTAAGGTAAACTGGATATTGTAATAACAAAAAGATAAAAATCCAAACACTGCAAAACTTATTTAGTTATTTAAGGTTACTTTCATCATGAACAACTCAGCGATGCGAAATACTTAAAACCTCACTTCTTCCACCTGGAGAAGCGCTAATTCCCAAAGACACAGTAGTTATACCTTTTTGAGGCTCTAAGATGCTGAAAATCCTTGTTCACCTTGAATTATAAGCCTAATTTAAAATACAAGCGATCAGCTACAACAAAGCAATTAGTATAATGCTCGTGTTCTACTTGTGTACTGCACGGGACGCTCACGTGCGTTGTGAAGGTCCCTGCAGTATAGAAGTACATGTCAAAATAGCGTAATGAGGTAAATTACGAAAATAAACCAAGATGTTCGAGTTTCTAAGTCCAAAAATAATGCATAGGAAGGTGACATTGAAGGTGCTGCGCCACAAGGAAGCAGGGGAATAACATAGTTTCATGACCTTCAAACTTGAAAACAAGAACAGAAACTAGGAGAATGGTCTAGATATTGAAAGTCAAAAGATGTTCTAATAGAGTTATCGTAAGATGTAAGATTTAGCTCTTGCGAGTCGGCGTTTACACAATTGATTTATAAATGTATATTGATTTATTTAAAATATACAAGTGTTGGCGAACCTTCATAAGATATAAAAAGCTTCAGTAGATACATGGAAATATTTCAGTAGACAAATTTTCTTGGCCACAACAGACGCAACTTAGCCTCACGAGACGCACCTTGAGGAGGTACAGCGCACACCCTGGCGCGACATTGATGCCAGAGGCCAGGTTAGCAGGGTTCGGCTCAGCGAACATACGCTCGATGTCGTCCCTCGTGATGCTGCCGTCTGCGAGACCCACGATGGTGCCCACGCACCGCCGGATCTGACGCAAAAGGTATCCACGATACGCTGAATCTCTACCTTGACCCTTTGCGGTTTATTTGACATTTTGTGGTTACCTTGATCCTTAAAGTAAAACGTATCTACAATACGCTACATCTTTATTTTGACCCTTTGAGCTTAATTCAACCTTTTTTTATGGTTACCTTGATGTTTAAAGGAAAACATATTCACAATACGCTACATCTTTACCTTGATGCTTTGTGGTTAATTCAACCCGTTATGGTTACATTGACCCTTGAAGCAAAACGTATGCACAATGCTGAATCTTTGTGTTGATCCTTTACAGTAGCTTAGTGGTTGCCGTGTTACTTTGTAGTTAATTTGACCCTTTATGGTTATTAAATCCCCAATACACTACATCTTTACACTGACCCTTTGCGGTGGCTTTATGGTTTATTCAACGGTTACCTTGATCTTTAGACTCACAAAAATCTTTGAACCTTTGCGGTTTCCTTGACCTTTTGCAACACGAAAACTTCCATTCATATTATCGTTTTCACACCAACCGTTATTTGCCAGGCACCGTATTCAGGTTGCCACCCACGTCACGTGGAAGAAACTGCCCCAGCAGTGAACTTCAAAGAGCCCGCTTATGTGCAAATTTGACAAGAAATGAAACATTAATGCTGCATTATATATGATATCAACACTTTGACTGTGACGTGCGCCACCGGTGGTCCACGGAGGTACTTTTCATAATGCTGCTGACCGACCAGTAGTTACAAACTCTATTTTCATAACTACTTAATCAAAGCTAAATGAAGGCACGATCCAGTTCATGTTTGGCATTTTCAAAATATTTTACTACAATTAATTTTAAATTTGAGTTTGGTGTTGAACAATATAAACAATACACTTATTTGCCGCAGTTAAAGTATTAAAAAAGTATGGGCACCAGAGGGTAACGTCTCAATCCTAAACATTTCTGATTATTTTCGTTTGTTGTACACTCCTCCACTACTATCACTAGTAATATGATAGTAGTGTGAAATAAGCAGAATGACCTAGTGCACTGTAGGAAGGCTATCCCTGCAGTTGTGGCAGAGTGAAAGTTACTTCAACGTTCATGTCAGAAGACGAACAAAAATAAAAAAAACAGAAAAGTGGTCAATTGAGATGACAAATCGTGCATAAGAAATGAACTCGGGTAGATGAGAACAGTAGTAACATTCCCACACGTTTTAAGGAATATTACGTCTTCCCTATTTGAAATACTCTCAATAGTGCCTTGAATGTCTCCATCCAAATGAAGCGATCCTTCTCAGAAAATCTGAACCACTAAAAGAGCTTAACATTCACTATGCTGGTGACTCAATAACCGATTCTTCTTGGAATATTTGCAAGAAAACTTGACAAACCTGATTGTGCAGGAAGGAGCTGCTGGAGAACAAAATATCCCACAACTGGAGGTGGCTGTACGCAGGATCGTACAAGGGGTTCATCAGGGGCTGGCCTTCTCGCAGCTCTACCTGAGCACAAAACCCACCTGTGTTCAACATTAATGAACTCTACCGATGAACAAAAGTGAACTCTATGCAGAAAAGCAAGATTAAAATATACAAATATTTGCATGAAATATAAGAAAATTTGCATAAAATGTACAAAAATGTCCATAAAATATACAAAAATGTCCATAAAATATACAAAAATATGCTAAAAATATATACACAAATATGCATAAAAAATACACAAATATGCATAAAATATACACAGATATGCATTTAAAATTCAAAAATATTCCTAAATTAAACAAAAATATTCATAAGCTATACAAAAATATTTATCAACAATACAAAAACAATCCAGGAAAGCAAAAACAAAATCCCAGTTGAACGCCACTAGGACCGTCGATTATCGGAATACAGACCACCGTCAGATTAGTTTTCTGAACAATGGGACAATCTTTCTGAAGGACGTTAGGAAACCACTCACATCGTCCGTATTTCTTGAATGGTTCAATGAAAAGTTCACACTTACGATAATTTAGAGAAATTAACGTAAAATTTCGTTCAAGACCCAAAAAATTCAATTTTTATAAGGTTATAATCATTTTCAGCAAAAAATTATTTCAGATTGAATATCTGTACTACGGCAACACCAACCCCTTGTTACAGGGCTCATAAACATGCTCACGAGCTGAGCAACATGGCAGCCCACAGCGTAACTACCAAAATATGTTCAACTTGCTTTCTCCATATTTTTTGTGGTAGTTGGAGGCTCCTCTCCTTTGGTAGGCGAGTGCATGAAGGTGGCGAAATCAGCCTCTCTCTGCAACAGCGCGCACCCCTCAAGCAACAGCTTCAAGTCCACAGGCCTTCTGTTTACAGATTTGATGAGATTAGATGTTAGTTTAAGCCTCCCTAACTGCTTAAAAAAAAGCGTTTCAAAGTGAAGAAGGACGGCAACATTTAGTATGGAAATAAGGGAATGCAGAATCTATGCAGAAGAGCCATAGAAACAGTAAGTTGAGAAAGAAGTTTATGAAACAAGATAAAAGTTGAAGAAGAAAGTAGTAGGTGCTGAAAGACGGGACAGCAGTGAACCAAAAAAAAGGTGGGCCTTAACATAACAAAAAATTTAATTCAACAAAAAGAAAGCCTACCTGGGAGGAATTTCTTCACTAGAATCACTCACCGTTAAAGTGCTTTGAAAACACAGCTTAACCAATTGAAAAATGGGATCAAACAAAGCAACATGAAATTTGAAATATTTGATTAAGTGTAACTTTATGGTACAGCTGAACTTCCCTCAAATTCCTGATAAATGAGGAGCAAAAAGAAAAGGCCACCTAAATGGAGCAAATAAAGTCTGCACACTCAGCTCAAGCAGAAATCATGATGCCAGGAAAACAATTATGCTGAATAGCCAAAAATATAAAACAGCCCGAGTGTGCTTTTCCTCTCTCAGAACATGATAGGAGTTGGGGAGTAGGAGCTAATCGTGTTAACTCTTAAACGTCAACAATTTGTACTGCTATCACCGTTATCACAACCATCATCATTAAACTGGTGCTGGCATCACAACGAGGAAGTGACCGCCACTTGGCAATGAACTTCAAAGAACACATCAGGGTACAAATATCACAAGGAATAAAATTTGTTAGACCTGTTTATGAAAGTGGAGTTTGAAGTCCACTTTGACAGTGAAGGGTTAACAGTCACATTCCCTATATTGCCTGAGGGTACTTCAACCCCCCCCCCCCCCTCTTCCCCCAGAACATGTCAGGATAGAAGAGTAGGCTATTCATATTAGCATTGACCATGCCTACATTCCAGAGTCCAGACAAAAAAAACAGGATACAATGTAGGAGAACAAGCATCCTCACCGCACAACAAAGAGACGGTCGACCTCAGCTAGAGGCAGAAAGTTGCCACCCCACTCTGTGACCGCTGAGAGCATATGCGGGTCAGTGAGAGTCGCCAATCTGTACAGGTAGTGGCGCTTCGAGGCGTGGTGGCGAGCATTGAAGGACTGCGACACAGGCAGCGTACGCTGCACCCTGTAAATCAGTGGAATGAACCTGCTGATACCATCTTTGCCCATTGCATTCACATTCATCTCCTGGAATACTGGCTGAGTATGAGAAGCATTTTGTACATTCTAGTTGTATATGAAGCAAGTTTTTTTTACTTGTACCTTTTAGTTTGCTTATGAGAATGGTTTCCATATTTGTACTTTTGAGTTTGTATTTGACAATAGTTTTTTGTATCTGAAATTTCTAGTTTCCAAGTAAGTGCAGTTTTTATACTCGTACTATCTACTTTGCACATGAAAACAGTTTTTACAACAGACCCAATTTGATATAATTTCCGATTTTTGTGTATATTAAAATTAGATGAACGGTTTAAAAATTTAGCAGGGAATGCAAGTTGTAGAAATCAGCAAAATCTTTGAGAGATAATGATAACACAATAATTCAAGAGATAATGCAATCATAAGCTAACAAGAAAAATTTAATAGCCCATTCTGAGATCTATTCTTATTTACGTAGGGTTCCATGAACAAATTTTCAACAAAAAAAGTAAACACTTGTGAAGAGCCTTTAAGCAGTGATATTTTTAGGATAGCAGGAAAATACCGAATTTGTACTAATTTGTGTCGTGAAAATTTATTGTGCATTAGAAATATATGGCACATTTGCACTGATGAATCATCTTGATAAACTGAAACATATTTTCCTTTACAGCCTTGCTGGTTAAAAATAAGAAGGCATAGCATAAAGAATCATAAAATATGGGATGCAAATGAGATAGAAGTAGAACAAACTTAGCCATGCAGATACTAATATTAGATCAGTATTGCAGTATTTCAGTAGAAACAGAATTTGAAGCGTAGCATTTGTGTGCAAATGAAGTACATATTAGAGGGAAATAAGGACTGTTATGCATCAGGTGTAAAAGGTAAGTGTTAGTAAGACAGATCACTTCAAAAGACAAAGTGTACAAGTCACAAATGTATCAGATGTAAAAGGCAGTGTTAGCAAGAAAGATTTCTTCAAAAGGCAAATTGCACGAGGCACAAAATGAAGCTGTAATGGGGCGATTCACCAGTCTCCTAAGCCGTGTTTGCTTGGGAGATGGCGCAATCTGCCTGTTCCCTAACC